>JAVTVY010029914.1:0-11945 GCA_036873755.1 Hanleya hanleyi
CCAACAACAACGCCCCAACACCAAGTGGACAGTGGAGAGGGTCACCAATGTTACGTTCTTCGTGACCAAACTAGGGAATATTCCCATCGGATGAATGCATTCACCCATGCACTGATAGATACTCAGAATGCACAAACATGTATCTGAGGATATGTTGCCTCAACGGTTTCCTGGGCTGCCCGACGATGATTAGAATAAACGGTTCAAAGCGAACATGGCCGAAGATGGAACTTTCTGGAATGGAGACTTCTGATTGGACGAGAATACATCTAACGGACAGGAACGAATATGACAGATGCAAATGGTGGCCTCTAATTGGACAAGAGTGTTCTTGAATTGTAACACCAAGTGGATAATGGAGATATTGACCAATGATACGTTCTTCGTGGTTAAACTGACCACCACCCCCATCGGATGAAAGTATTCATCCATGCACTGATAGATACTCAGAATGCGCAAACAACTATCTGAGGATATGTTGCCTCAACGGTATCCTGGCCTGCCCGACGATGATTAGAATAAACGGTTCAGAGCGAACATGGCCGAAGATGGAACTTTCTGAAATGGAGACTTTTGATTGGACAAGAATACATCTAACGGACAGGAACGAATATGACAGATGCAAATGGTGGCCTCTGATTGGGCAAGAGTCTTTTTGAGTTGTAAACATACCCAACGCGGCTCCCCCAGCGTGGTATGATGTAACATTGGGGAAAATAAACTATATGAAAAAACTTCTTGTTGTTGTTGTTCTCTCATGTGTCATCCTTGTTTTTGTTGTTGTTGTTCTCTCTCCGATCTATATCATGGCGTCAAGGCGTTATGTTAGAGCGTTAAGGCATAACTACAAGCGTTGACGGGCATCACGGCATTTCGAAGAATTAGTGACAATTCCATGGAATATCAGAGCTTGATCTATTTCACCAGGGCGTTGAAGCACAAGAATGGTGTTGGTGGGCGTTGCTACAAGATGACACCACACGGTCCATTTGGACCACGGATGGTCCATCTCTACACCAAATACCTCCTTTCACTGCCCCAAAATGCTCACTTTCGCTACTACTCCTACTGATGACGTCACCAATGACGTCACAGATGACGCGAACATGCCTCAAATCGAGGTCTGCACGCTACTGATGACGTCATCGATGACGTCACAGATGCTTCGGACATGCCTCAATTGGGAATGTACACCCCGAGAGCTACAAAATGACACCTCACACGACGCATTCGGACTAAAGATGGTGCATCTCTACACCAAACTCACCCTCACGCACCCACAAAATGTCCACTTTCGCTACTACTCGTACCGATGACGTCATCAATGACGTCACAGATGACGCGGACACCCCTCAAATCGGAATGTACACCCCGAGAACTACAAGATGACACCTTCCAGGACGCATTCGAACCGTGAATAGCCCATCTCGACCCCAAATACCTTCATGTACTGCCCGAAAATGGCCACTTTCGCTACTACTCGTACCGATGACGTCACCGATGACGTCACAGATGACGCGAACATCCCTCAAATCGGAATGTACACCCCGAGAACTACAAGATGACACCTTCCAGGACGCATTCGAACCGTGATTAGCCCATCTTGACCCCAAATAACTTCCTTCACTGCCCGAAAATGGCCACTTTCGCTACTACTCGTACCGATGACGTCACCGATGACGTCACAGATGACGCGAACATCCCTTAAATCGGAGTGTACACCCCGAGAACTACAAGATGACACCTTTCAGGACGCATTCGAACCGTGATTAGCCATCTCGACCCCAAATAACTTCCTTCGCTGCCCCAAAATGACCACTTTACTTACTACAACCAACTGCGCATGCGCAGATTAACGCGACATGCATTCAAAAACACACCATTCTGACTCTACCCCACACAAGCTTCACTTTGACACCTCACACGACCCATTCGAACCGTGATTGGCTCATCTCCTAACCCAAACACACCCCTACATAGCACCCAAAATGCTACCTGTTTTCTATACTAAGCCAGACTGCGCGTAGCAGAACTATTAATAATGTGGTACGGACGAACCATTAGAAGTTGTAGTCAAAAGTGTCTCACAGAAACTTCAAAATAAGACTCCACTCGACCCCATTGGACCATGGTGGCCCACCTAGACTCCAACAGCTCCACCCCGTATGGGCCTATACACCCGCTAGCCGTACAGTATAGGCCCTGAGCCTACCCAGGCCTCGAAGTGACTTTTTCAAAAATTTCACCGATTCGCTCCATAACACTTCCTATCATGTTCTAAATGACGAGACGAGTGAAACGAGACCCCACAACCCTACCGCAAATGTATAGAAGTACGTTTCCCAGGGGGACAAACATTGATCCTATACCCTCAGTATGGGACTATATGGGGTTCGGTGACTTTTTCAAAAATTTCACCGATTCGCACGGGGACACTTCCTATCATGTTCTAAATGACGAGACGAGTAAAACGAGACCCCACAACCCTACCGCAAATGCATAGAAGTACGTTTCCCAGGGGGACAAACATCGTTCCTATACCCTCAGTATGGGACTATAATTCAATTCAATTCAATTCAATTTATTGTACAAAACACCTTTACAGGCAGAGTACAAACAAAGAACAAGAGACTATATCATGTTCTAAATGACGAGACGAGTAAATCGAGACCCCACAACCCTACCGCAAATGCATAGAAGTACGTTTCCCAGGGGACAAACATCGGTCCTATACCCTCAGTATGGGACTATATGAGGCTATATCGTACTTTTTCAAAAATTTCACCGATTCGCACGGGGACACTTCCTATCATGTTCTAAATGACGAGACGAGTAAAACGAGACCCCACAACCCTACCGCAAATGCATAGAAGTACGTTTCCCAGGGGGACAAACATCGGTCCTATACCCTCAGTATGGGACTATATGAGGCTATATCGTACTTTTTCAAAAATTTCACCGATTCGCACGGGGATACTTCCTATCATGTTCTAAATGACGAGACGAGTAAAACGCGACCCCACAACCCTACCGCAAATGCACAGAAGTACGTTTCCCAGGGGGACAAACATCGGTCCTATACCCTCAGTATGGGACTATATGAGGCTATATCGTACTTTTTCAAAAATTTCACCGATTCGCACGGGGACACTTCCTATCATGTTCTAAATGACGAGACGAGTAAAACGAGACCCCACAACCCTACCGCAAATGTATAGAAGTACGTTTCCCAGGGGATAAACATTGAACCTATACCCCAGTATGGGACTATATGGGGCTCGGTGACTTTTTTCAAAAATTTCACCGATTCGCACGGGGACACTTCCTATCATGTTCTAAATGACGAGACGAGTAAAACGAGACCCCACAACCCTACCGCAAATGTATAGAAGTACGTTTCCCAGGATGGTGCTATACCTCCCATACCCATATAGGCATTTTCCCGTAATTTAGGATAAAGTCCGTATTCCGTATTTTTCCAGGAAAATTTTTACATACACCCACCCTGGAACTAGGGAGAGATAACTCTATTGATAGACAAGCCCCGTTAAGCCCGGCGACCTATATACCCCTCATACCACATATAGGCATTTTCCCAGGTTTTTCGATAAAGTCCGTTTTCCGTTTTTTTTTTCAGGAAAAATTTTACATGCACCCACCCATGACTGGATGCCCCTTCACATAGGCTTCACATGGATACCTCATAGAACTCCATCGGCCCATTAGTGGCTCCCCTAGCTCCCAAAACGTCTATTTCCATACCCTTGGGCCACCGCGCATGCACAGAAGGCCGATATATCAACCCCACACCCAGTCCATTAGATGCCCATTCATGAATGCTTCACTTTGATACCTCACTCGACCCCATCGGTCCACTAGGGGCTCCCCTAGTTCCAAAAAGGCTATTTTCATATCCTTCGCCCACCGCGCATGCGCAGAAGGCCGATATGTCAACCCCACACCCAGTCCATTAGATGCCCCTTCATGAATGCTTCACTTTGATACCTCACTCGACCCCATCGGTCCACTAGGGGCTCCCCTAGTTCCAAAAAGGCTATTTTCATACCCTTCGGCCACCGCGCATGCGCAGAAGGCCGATATGTCAACCCCTCACCCAGCCCATTTGATGCCCCTTCACATATGCTTCACTTTGATACCTCACTCGACCCCATCGGCCCACTAGGGGCTCCCCTAGTTCCAAAAAGGCTATTTTCATACCCTTGGGCCTCCGCGCATGCGCAGAAGGCCGATAGTTCAACCCCGCGCCCAGCCCATCAGATGCCCCTTCACATATGCTTCACTTTGATACCTCACTCGACTCCATTGGCCCATTAGGGGCTCCCCTAGTTCCAAAACCGCTATTTCCATACCCTTGGGCCACCGCGCATGCGCAGAATGCCGATATTTCAACCCCACACCCAGCCCATCAAATGCCCCTTCACGAATGCTTCACTTTGATACCTCACTCCACCCCATTGGTCCATTAGGGGCTTCCCTAGCTCCAAAACGTCTATTTCCATACCCTTGGGCCTCCGCGCATGCGCAGAATGCCGATAGTTCAACCCCGCGCCCAGCCCATCAGATGCCCCTTCACATATGCTTCACTTTGATACCTCACTCGACCCCATCGGTCAACTAGGGGCTCCCCTAGTTCCAAAAAGGCTATTTTCAAACCCTTCGGCCACCGCGCATGCGCAGAATGACGATATTTCAACCTCACGCCCAGTCCATCAGATGCCCCTTCACGAATGCTTCACATCGATACCTCACTCGACCCCATTGGTCCATTAGGGGCTTCCCTAGCTCCAAAACGTCTATTTCCATACCCTTGGGCCTCCGCGCATGCGCAGAATGCCGATAGTTCAACCCCGCGCCCAGCCCATCAGATGCCCCTTCACATATGCTTCACTTTGATACCTCACTCGACCCCATCGGTCAACTAGGGGCTCCCCTAGTTCCAAAAAGGCTATTTTCATACCCTTCGGCCACCGCGCATGCGCAGAATGACGATATTTCAACCCCACACCCAGCCCATCAAATGTCCCCTCCCCTAAGCTTCACTTTGATACCTCACTCAACCCCATCGGCCCACTAGCGGTCCCTACAGATTGCCGAACACTTCCACGAAAACCCACGAGTTTGGGACTACTTTCGGTCCGCAGAGGCAGACCGCATCACCGCCAGACCGCATCACCGCGGAAAAATACATGCCCCCAAGGTCACGCCCCATTCACCCAGACCAGAAGTGACGTCATACCTGCGCACAACACTCCTGCGCACACCCCCCCCAATACCCCCCCAATGTCCGAGTTGTCTCCCTTGCATCCATAGTGTAGAGATGGCGCCACACCCTCAATTGTGACGTCATTTTTACATCCGGGGGGAATTCGGTTCATTTTGCCGGTTGTATACTACTAAGCTCTTATTGGGTTGAGTACAACTCAAGGGCGGATCTACGGGGGGGTCAGGGGGTCCGGACCCCCCCCCCATGAAACCTCAAAAAAAAAAGGTTTTTTTGAGGGATCAGCGAACCCTGGGATTCCACGTAGAAATAATGTCTTGAAATGATATGTAAATTAAATGAATGTGGATTATGTAATTAGAGTATCTATATATGTATTAAACAGATCATCTATTCATGTAGTTTGTGAGTGTACTATTTAAGTTGGAGTTTCAATATGTCTCTAAAATCAGATATTATCGCCGCGAGCGCACTACGTGTAGTGGTGTGTTATAGGCCTGTTTTGTTTGTGTTAAACCAGGAAGTCAAATGGAGTCAGGCATATTCTTCAATATCGATGCGTGTTTATGCGAAACAAATGTGAAAATAGAACAATAAATCTACCTACATTGTGTTCAGATTTATTTCCGGGAAAACGTGTAAAACGCATCTCCCGCAACCTGAGACCCCGGAGCTTCCGGGGCCTAGACGGCCCCTGGACCCTCGCCTGTCAGGCTATGAGGATCGCTTATTTTAGCTTTGTGTAAATGAATCAGTATCATACTGGTTCTAATGTTCCATGATGTAAAGTTCCTCGATTTTTTATCTGTTAAATACAACTAGAAAGTCAAATGGATCAAGTATGATTTTTACAATATCAATGCGTGCTTATAAATGCGAAACAAACGTGAAAATAGAACCATAAATCTGCATACAGTATGTTCGAATTTATTTCCTGGAAAACGCTTAGAACGCATATCCGGAGATCTAGGACTTCGGAGCTTCCGGGGCCTAGGCGGCCCCTGGACCCTCGCCTGTTGGGCTGTGAGGATTTCCTTGTTTTATCTTTTTGTGAATGAACCGTATCTGTAGGCATATTGGTTTCCCTTTCAGAAACTAAATGCCATCGTTTTGTATGTTTTAAATATAACTAGAAAGTCAAATGGATGCAGGCATGAGGTGCGATTTTTTCAATATCGATGGGTGCTTATAATTGCGGGAAAATCGTGAAAATAGAACCATAAATCCGCATACATTATGATCAGTTTTATTTCCGGGAAAACGCTCAGAACGCATCTCCGGCGATCTAGGACCCCGGAGCTTCCGGGGCCTAGGCGGCCCCTGGACCCTCGCCTGTTGGGCTGTGATAGTCGACCCCCCCTATGAATTTGGGCTGGATCCGCCCTTGCAACTGGCGTGGTCTCAGGGTCGCACAATAGCTTCATCGTGCGTTCTCGACAGGGAATGTATGTCTGGAAGTTTTGGGCATATATGTGGACCAAACGCGGTCCAAATCTGTCGTATTGCGTATCCAATTTAAGTTCCTGTTGAGTAGCGTTAGATTGGTGTGGTGACCGTTGGCCTGGCATGTACCCACCGACAGGAATAATGATCCCCTGAATATGGGTAATGCATCTGTGACCTTGATGAAGTATGGGTTTGTCACCGTTCTTCACAATTGCAAATGACGATCGTCATCGCCAAATACCCGGATGTCGTCGCTCCATCAATGCACTATGTACGCAAGGGAGACAATTCGGTATAGGAATATTTTTTTCGGAAAACGGCTAGCCATAGCCTGAAACACTAACAAATTGTTGTGGAGTTGTGAGCCGTTGTGTAAGTTTAGCTGGTGACTTCAATGTGTGCAAGAAAGCATGTTGTGAGAGCTTTTGGTGATAGGTGGGTCATACGGGGCCCGACTCTGTCGGGCTTGGTCTCGTATTGAAGATCTAGTACGTAAAATACGACTGGGGTATTTGATCGGTGACAGGCGCCTGCGCAGTTGGGGAGTAGTAGAGAAAGGAGAGTCTGTTGCGGGAATGTTGGTGATATTTGAAACCATACTTGGTCGAAAATGCGCTAATGAAGCGTGAGTAACCGTAAATCTCGAGTGTCCGTTGTGTGGTACATACAGGTCACGTGACTGACTTCAGCAGTAGTATAGACACCACATTTCGGGTTGGAATGGGTGCGTAGGTGTGTGGGTTGTGACCTTGGGTTTAAAATTGGTGTAGGTGGACCATAGTGGGTCACATGTGTGGGTTTATGAAATGCTTTCGCTGTGTAGTCATACACGTGGCATTTTCATGTGTGGCTTTGACGTCATTTTGTGTATGCACATTAAAGGAGTAGTAGACGTGCAAAAACAGTCGGATGGGGTATTAATGTCACACAACGACCTTAAAATCCAGCCAGCTGTACTCTACAACGTAAACTCGACTGATGGAATCTACACGTTCTATTATCAAACTGTAACCATCTCGGTCATCTATACGCGGTAAGACTGACCCTGGGATCGTGTGTGTCCATTTTCATCCTACTTTCGGCAACTGCAAGAAGGAATTTCCAGAAATCAATACCACGTGACTTCGTCAGCCAATCAGCTAAAGTCTACCAACGTAACCCCAACGTATCTCGCCATTTTCGAATCATGTGATGTCCTACTTGTTCAAAATTACAGATCCACCACACCTCTTGGATGATACGAAAGTTATACATTCCTATATATTTTGTAAGCCCAGGCAATACCTGTTTCAGAAGTGGTATGCAAACCTTTAATTTATCAGATTTCTCGAGTCTGTTCTCCGCCGGATGAAGGCTCCGCGATAATGGAGACACACGATTCGCAAGCCATCTTATGGATGGTGAAGTTTACGCAAATGGTTCTTTTATTTGTTCCACTTAATAAAATTACAGTGTTTCAAGTCCGTCATTCCGGATATTTTTGCGAGATTGCAGGATGTTTTCATACATCCGCGATTCCAAAATCCCGGAAGTGCACACTAACCGGACCACCCCGTAACGGGAAGTGACCTTCGTCCACAACACCCCACCAAAAACCTTCTCAATAATGAGGAATTTGAGCTTTCCATGCTATTGTCGTCTGTCCGTGTGGCGCGTTTCTGTGTCCAAAAAGCATGACAGGACTTGGCGTAACGTGTGATATGGTATGGTGGTCACACGGTTTTGTATCCCGAAAAGTATATTAGGTCACCCCACCACAATTCGTTGTGTTGAACAAATATTGAAATCATAATTCAATACCCTAATTGATAATCAACCAATCAGGAACCCCGAATTTCAATGTAGTGAAAATGTAATAACACTGGAAAATCATAGATGGCCTGATTCCTAGACTGACTGCAACAGCTCCATCTGCTCTTGCCAGTCCACTTGCCACAGGGATCAGTTGCACTCTAATTAGAACACTTCCAGCAGTCAATCATTTTGAGAATCGGTCCCTGGATCTGTTTGTAATAAGTTTGGTACCAGTTGTTACAAGTATACAGGCAGAAGAATGCATTGCGAACAATAACTTACAAAATCATTATTAATGCTATTAATAATTATTAAGAGTGCATATTCGTTTCACAGGGTTCAGCCACAGGGGCTCGTTACCGTTATTAATTGGTTAATTAGGTTGATTACGGGGGGGTCGAGGTAGCCCATTTATTCCCTACCTCGACCCCCCTCCCCCCTCTGTAATCAACCTAATTAACCAATTAACAACGGTAACGAGCCCTTGTGGGTTCAGGTTACTGGTGCATGACGATAAGGATTGTTAGTATATAACATATGTTACGAAGCACATGTTCCCGCACAACAAAAGAACCTCGGTTGCACGTGTTTATTCAGAGTCTAGCCAGATAAATCACACGTGATTTGTTGTGTGATGATTTGAAAGACCATCGGAAAATCTACACAAGTAACATTACATAAGGAAAATAACGAGGTTCCGGTCGGAACAAAGATATACACAATGTGGCCATGAGTGGGCCTGCGCGTGTTTAAATCCTTCGTGTTGAATGTCGATGGGAAGTAAACACAAAGAAGTGGTCGTGATGAAATTAAATGAATTGTGAGATCCGTTTATGTCTATAACAAATCGATGGGGACGCAATTTTATATGGCATAAACAGCGCTTCATTTGTATCACTCTATATTCGGCGCGCATGTGTTCATACTTAATCAATAGGATAGGAAAATGCCAGAGTACCTTTTTCGGTAGGACAATAACCGGACAAACACGGCTCAATATGACTTTAGCCGTGACTGTGATATTATAACCGGCGAAAGTGTAAACGCATTTTAATACCGTTAAATTGGCTTAATGTACAGCAAAGAAGTCATCCTCCACACAGCGCATGCTCCATTTCGCAGGCTCATTTACCATCCCTGCCTCCAATAGCGGAAGTTGACCTTTACTATGTTGCTATGACGTATAGGGGAAAACCAACGAACGCACGGTTCAGTTTGAATCCGGCCGAACAACTCCTTCAGTGTTGCACATGAGCGAACTACTTTTCATATGCTCTGTCCAGATAAACAGGGAAAATTATCTTCAGATAATTCTTTTTAACGCTAGGTCAGTAGTATACAGCGAGCAATACGAGTCATTGGCGCTTCACTGCGCATGCGCATAACCTTTTGTGACGTCACAGCACAATAAATGTGGCGGTATTGTGGCGGTGTGCGCAGACAGAAATTTGCATATGACCTCTGTGACGTCACGCGACAGCCAATCAGAAGCGAGTATTCTGTCACATGGGGTCATTGTGGTGGGGTGGTGGATGGTGGGTTTAAGATGGCGGTTGTGGTGGGGTGGTGGATGGTGGGTTTAAGATGGCGGCTGTGGTGGGGTGGTGGATGGTGGGTTTAAGATGGCGGCTGTGGTGGGGTGGTGGATGGTGGGTTTAAGATGGCGGCTGTGGTGGGATGGTGGATGGTGGGTTTAAGATGGCGGCTGTGGTGGGATGGTGGATGGTGGGTTTAAGTTGGCGGCTGTGGTGGGATGGTGGATGGTGGGTTTAAGATGGCGGCTGTGGTGGGATGGTGGATGGTGGGTTTAACATGGCGGCGAGGTGGTGGTGGGTGGTGATTCGGCATCGAGTGAGAGATCAAGGCATGTCCTGACTTGTTCTGGGTTGTACAGTTCTGCCATGCGGAGGATGGGTACTAGTATTTCGCTGACGTCCTAGTAATAAACATAATCTATAGGTGTTGTACCATGTTAATAGGATCAGTCTAGCATCTGTACCACCCTAGGGTCGAGTGTTTATTGTTCCGTGTATCTCCGCAAGAAAACAACAAACAAAATGGTGGCTCCAGGATGGTGTGGGGATGCCCTTTCCATATCACGGCGTCGACCGTAGCGCCATCTGCACACATTGACGCAAGGGAGACAACTCGTGTAGCCTAAGGGTATGAAAATAGCCGTGTTGGAGCTAGGGGAGTTACTAATGGTCCAATGGGGTCGAGTGAGGTATCAATGTGAAGCTTAGGTGAAGGGGCATCTGATGGGCTGGGTGTGGGATTGAACTAGTGGCATTCTGCGCATGCGCGATGGCCCAAGGGTATGGACATAGACATTTTGGAGCTAGAGGAGCCAATAATGGTCCAATGGAGTTGTATGAGGTATCCATGTGAAGCATTCGTGAAGGGGCATCTGATGGGCTGGGTGTGGGGTTGAACTAGTGGCATTCTACGCATGCGCGGTGGCCCAAGGGTATGGACATAGACGTTTTGGAGCTAGGGGAGTCCCTAATGGGCCGATGGAGTCGTATGAGGTATCCATGTGAAACATTCGTGAAGGGGCATCTGAAGGAGTGGGTGTGGGGTTGAAATAGTGGCATTCTGCGCATGCGCGGTGGCCCAAGGGTATGGACATAGACGTTTTGGAGCTAGAGGAGCCAATAATGGTCCAATGGAGTTGTATGAGGTATCCATGTGAAGCATTCGTGAAGGGGCATCTGATGGGCTGGGTGTGGGGTTGAACTAGTGGCATTCTGCGCATGCGCGGTGGCCCAAGGGTATGGACATAGACGTTTTGGAGCTAGAGGAGCCAATAATGGTCCAATGGAGTTGTATGAGGTATCCATGAGAAGCATTCGTGAAGGGGCATCTGAAGGAGTGGGTGTGGGGTTGAACTAGTGGCATTCTGCGCATGCGCGGTGGCCCAAGGGTATGGACATAGACGTTTTGGAGCTAGGGGAGCCCCTAATGGACCAATGGGGTCGAGTGAGGTATCAAAGTGAAGATTAGGTGAAGGGGCATCTGATGGGTTGGGTGTGCGAAGCTCTCGCCCAATCAGAAGCGAGTATTTCAAATCCGTCCCAGAGCTCTCGTCCAATCAGAAGCGAGTATTTTGACCCGGTGCATTATGGGACATATCCAAGGTGGCGGCACGTATGTTCAAGATGGCGGCATATCCGGTGTCGAAAACTGGCCCTTTTTGTCGGGATGTGGTCACCTAGTGTCGAAAACAGGACCCTGTATGGATCCCGCTAGACGTTTTGGAGCTAGCGGAGCCCTTAATGGGCCAATGGGGTCGAGTGAGGTATCAAAGTGAAGCATTCGTGAAGGGGCCTCTGATGGGCTGGGTGTGGGGTTGAACTAGCGGCATTCTGCGCATGCGCAGTCTGGCCGTAGTATAGAAATAGACGTGTTGGGGTGGGCCCCTAGTGGGTCGATGGGATCGAGTGAGATATCCATGTGAAGCCTA
>JAVTVY010029915.1:0-118699 GCA_036873755.1 Hanleya hanleyi
TAGTGTAGTCACATCCTTCTCATGGTAGCGGTGAAAAATAAGGCTAGGTCCGCCCACAATGTTCTTCTTCAGACATTCATGCATGTCTGCATCTTTCTGTTGTACCAGCGAGAAGTAGGTGGAACACTCTTGAAACAAATGGCGAAGGGCTAGACCCGGTAAACTCAAGCACTCTTTAAAGATATCCACGTGCATTTGGCGACGAAAGAGTTGCACCATTTTCTCGGCCGCTTCGAGAAAGGGAACCACATCTAGGTTGTTATACCACACCAGGAAATCTCGCAAGGTCTGCATATGTTCATCGTTCCATACCTGCTGTAGTTCGCGGTACGTGTCTTCCGGACATTCCACTTGCTTCAAATCATCAAAGAAGGCGTGCCGGGGTGGCAACTGTGTTTCCTGCAAACGGTCGAGCGATGATATATACGTGTAAGGGAACCTCCCTTTGGTTTGTGCACAGTTATAGGCCTTGACCCACTGATCATAGCTACAATTAGGAGCTAAATAGTTCAGTACATCCAGGAAATGCAGTGATGTAGTGGTGAGGGCCATGTGGTTGTTGATCTTCTTTATGACGGACTTGACGGTATCGGATTTTGCCAAGTAAGGGTAGAGAAATTCCTTGACCATGTTCAGATCGTAACGGCCCGAATTGAATCCGAGCACGGGTAACTGAGTCAGGTACTGCACGAACCGGGCTTTCAGTTTTTCCGCATACGGTTTAGGTAACGGGACATCCTGCGCATGCAGAGGCTGCGACTGGGATTCCGGCTGCGACTCGGACTCGGACTCTTCATCATCGCTGAACGATACACCGGGTACAGGAATGCGGTCGTCCAGTTGGTCCAGTACGTTCTCGAACTTGGCCACCAACAATTCCGTACTAGCCGCACTCACTTGCTCTAAATACTCCATCACGCGGGTAATCAACTCATGGGAGTCCCCCGTGGACACGAAACACACCGGAGCAGCGTCATAGCCAGGTACGTTGCTGGAAATACTGACACTGAGAGGGATATGGCGCTGCGTCCACTGCGTTTTCGCTGAAAACATGTCCATGGGCTCCAACAGGGCCTCGAAATCGTAACACGCCCGGTAGGGAAAATAACGGTCCTCTTCCGGTATCATGACACCCTCATCGGCCAGTTCCTGGAAAATAGTAGGTGCATTATGATACACTCCACCCGGATATACTCGCTTGACACTGTTATCACAGATTTTCTCGTGGTACTGTAAGTTGAAGGAGCGATGAAACACCCGATGGCATTGACCACAACTGAAAGACTGAGCGTACTGGCTCATATCGTGGATCAGGGAAAAATGACTCACCCCACCGTTGTCGAACACATTGACTTTCATCGTAGCAGCATACCGTTCTGTTGATCGCCGAACCAATTCAGCCACAAATGTATCGTCCTCGCATCCTAATCGATAGACAAAGATATTAATGTCAAATAGTGTTTCCACGTCATCCAAATTCTTAAAAGGCACTCCACGGAAGTGGCGCTTATCCATGTCTTGCTGCTCTAAATACTGTTCCCAATAGCCATCGGCCACTGTGTCACAACCCCGGGGGTCACACTCGTCCACATGCACGGCCAAACACCGAAACAGACATTTCCGGTCTTTGTAGGGCCCCTTTCTCCCTCCTGTTAATGCATACAGGCCGTGTCGATGAAGCAACCACGGAGGAAGTAGTACAGGAGCACCGATGGGATGATCTCTCATTTTCGTGACGAAAAATGTGACGTTGGTCACCATTTGCACCAACCATTGGGTATTGGGGCGTTGCAACCGAGCCCATTCCAATGGATCCAACGTAGTCAATTGATCGATGAGTGGCTCCAGAGAAATGGCATCGGTGATGGTGAACGGCTGGTCAAACACATACGAATTATTACTGGGGTAGAAATACTGCAGCTGGTCCGTCTTTTTGTGCCGTAAGATATACCCAAATGTCACATTCAACTTGAAGGCAGTGACCTGATCTGTAAAAATGTTGTCGGCGTAAGTAGGAAGATACGTGAGGTCCTCCAACCGAAAATTATACAAGTCCAATAGACGACGGTCACGGTGGAAACAATGGCGTATGGTAGCCCAGTGACGTTGATAAATGGCCCTGACACGCTCATCTTCAGGCAAGACTTCAACCGGAGGTACTGCTGGGTCAAAGGGAAAATCTTCTCCACGTCTCATGCTTTTCGTCTCATACAAGCGGATAGGCAAGAAGGCAGGCAGGCAGGCAGACAGGTCAGGTAAGTCAGATTTAATACACCCCTACCCTAAAAATCGCCACTCCTTTTATACGTTTTTTTCTATCCACCTCCCACCACACGACACACAAACAGGCCGCCATCTTGTACCCACCTCCCACCACACGACACAAAAACCCGCCGCCATCTTGTACCCACCTCCCACCACACGACACAAAAACTGGCCGCCATCTTGTACCCACCTCCCACCACACGACACAAAAACTGGCCGCCATCTTGTACCCACCTCCCACCACACGACACAAAAACAGGCCGCCATCTTGTACCCACCTCCCACCACCCATCTTGTACCCACACATCACGACACAAAAACGGGCCGCCATTTTGTACCCACCTCCCACCACATCACGACACAAAAACTGGCCGCCATCTTGTACCCACCTCCCACCACATCACGACACAAAAACGGGCCGCCATCTTGTACCCACCTCCCACCACACGACACAAAAACTGACCGCCATCTTGTACCCACCTCCCACCACACACGACACAAAAACTGGCCGCCATCTTGTACCCACCTCCCACCACACACGACACAAAAACTGGCCGCCATCTTGTACCCACCTCCCACCACACACACACACGCATGCGCACACCACCCATTGTGACGTCACAAAAGGTTCTGCGCATGCGCAGTGAGGCGCTATTACGCGAATTTGCTTACTGTATACTACTTATATGGTCGGAGATTCTTCCTCGCTTACATTGGAGAGGTGCTATGAGCGATAGGGCAATCGACAATAGTCGTCAGCGAGTTAACAGGGAAGCGGCCACAGCTATTAAGGGGGTGGGGGGGGGGTAGATTTATTAAACATAGGGAGATCAAGTATGCAAATCATTCATTGTTCAGGCCAGATGGCACTCATTTATCGACGGCAGGAAATTCAGTTTTTCTTACACAGCTTAGACTAGCCATGCAAACCTTCTTAAGCTCGGACGTGTGCGTTTTTCCAAACTAGCTGGTCCTGATGCAATTTACCTGAACTAATTTGCCCTTAGAATTGGTGGGGTTGCAAGCGTGTATAGACACGCTTGTGTGGCCGGATTCTTGCGGGCAAATATGCGGGTTTACATATGGGCCCATACTTATGTGGTCCGTAGGATGGGCATGGGCGAGTTATCCATTGTATCCAAGGAAGCTTGCAAATCGTTTACCGGTCTCGCTGCAGGAGTCCGGGGCTCACCTGAGGTTTCCCAAGGGAGCAAAATCCACACTGTTAGTGTGTGGTCCACACTGTTATGTGTGGTGGGTACATGTTATGTACAGGTAAATTCGAAATTAACAGCAACATCCGACAGGCCAGATTGTATACCTGCCTACATCATAGTGGCTGTCAGTTGATGTTGCTCCCGCAGGGATCCGGTCCGATTCCGGTGTATTATACAAATAAAGTTTAGCTGCGGCCTATTTCTTCCAAATTTAATTCTGCTTTGGGTCATGTTTTTATAGAATGTTAGTTATCCGTAGGGCAATTTATGTAAATAATAAGATTTATCTATAAAAGATAAAGCCACATTATTTCATATTGACCAGGTGTTGGGGGAGAGTTATCCTCCCATTAGTGTGACTTTATAATTTACTGACATGGGTGACCTCCCTTTGACCGTCAGTGACAATGCTGGCATAGGCTTTGACCTTGAGGTTACGGATCAATCTTCCTTTTCCGGCAACCGTGTGGCCTCAGCCACCCTCGTTTCGGAGAGAACAAATTTAATCGAAATTAATCCACCCTCCCTCCCATACAGCTCGCCCTCCCTCCCATACAGCTCGTCCTCCCACATAAGGTGTCGAGCAATTTAAAATGTAATTGTTGTTCATTTCAGGGATAGAGTAAATTGATGTTATTTGAGGTAGGTATGAAATTGGTCCATAGAGTGACGTTTCCTTTCGTGGTTCAATAATCTCTGTTTTTGTACAGTACGATTTGATATATTGATGCATCATAAACTGTCGCAGCTTCATATTGTTAACTGATGTAAGCCGGATTCTTGCGGGCTAATATGCGGGTTTACATATGGGCCCATACTTATGTGGTCCGTAGGATGGGCATGGGCGAGTTATCCATTGTATCCAAGGAAGCTTGCAAATCGTTTACCGGTCTCGCTGCAGGAGTCCGGGGCTCACCTGAGGTTTCCCAAGGGAGCAAAATCCACACTGTTAGTGTGTGGTCCACACTGTTATGTGTGGTGGGTACATGTTATGTACAGGTAAATTCGAAATTAACAGCAACATCAGGCAAGGCAAGATTGTATACCTGCCTACATCATAGTGGCTGTCAGTTGATGTTGCTCTCGCAGGGATCCGGTCCGATTCCGGTGTATTATACAAATAAAGTTTAGCTGCGGCCTATTTCTTCCAAATTTAATTCTGCTTTGGGTCATGTTTTTATAGAATGTTAGTTATCCGTAGGGCAATTTATGTAAATAAGTATCGCCAAATTTGAGAAACTTTGCGTGCAGGCGCTTGGTGGAATAGCCCTGTTTTATAAGTTTCTGCAATAATGTTTTGTGACGTTGATTAAAATCGTCACATTTGACACAGGATCTAGCAAATGCTACTAGGCGAGATATGTATACGCCATATGCAGGTCCCACTGGAATATTACTGTCCATAAAGGGATAGTTGACGATGTCGAAATTGTTATCATCTCTTTTGTCATAAAGTCGACGAGAGAGAAGGCCCGCTTAATTTTTATAGAGATATAGGTATAAATATGATGTGCCGATAGGGTTATCTGTTGTTTCCTTCACATCCAGCGAAGGTGGATATACATCATTCACTGCATCATTTATATAGCGATTATCCACAGCGAGAAGATCGTCTATATAGCCTTTGGTGAACGAGAAGGAACGGGATTTGAATTGATCGGTTTTGGAAAGCGCCTTCATATAGTCATATTCATAAGAGAACAGATACAGGTCCACCAACAGTGGTGCACAATTAGTACCCATTGGTGTGACTGAGTGAGTGAATATGATTTAACGTCGCTTTCAACTATATTTCAGTCATATCACGACGTTGGGTCCTATTCCTTTTCGCACCCGGGAACCACACGGGTGTAGTCCTATTCCTTTTTCACCCGGGAACTTCACGGGTTCCTCAGATATTCGCCTCTTACGACAAGCTATCTGAGGAGCTGAGGCCTAGTCTTACCATGACCTGCGGTATGCACAACGACATCCCAGGTCAATCCCCGGAAGCCCCATTGAAATACCTATATACAGTTGATATATATCTGTACGGTATGTGACCTTTAGCATCAAGTTCTTCCGAAAGACATTTTGAGTTTTGCAATATCAACATACATTCAATGCCAGACTTTTTAGAAATACTGGCGCAATACATTTTCCAAAATGCTTTTACCTCCTGAAGGGCCCTCGTCAATAGGGACGAAAGAAGCTTGGTGCTGCAGCTTCTAGAACGAGTTATGAATCTAGCTTTGTATGGTGATTTATGCATTTTGGGAGTCCAGTATACTATTGGTATGGCGTTATGATTGGTTGGAAGACAAATGCCTCTTCCTCTGGGAAACGTATTGTGGTTGTTAAATAAATCTTCCAGAGTAAATGCAGTTTGGGAGTAAGTAGACCTATTTGATGATGATATGTTCACACTCAATTCCTTAACCAGCACCTGGTAATAGTAATATTTACATATGAATATTATATTATTTGGAGCTTTGTCTGCTGGGACTATGACGAATTTACTCTGGACATTTGCTAGAACTTATTGTGAGTTGAGGGTTCTCAGTACTTTTTTTGCTTGGGAAAGCGTACTTCTGTCAATATGGCGGATTGTTTCAACGACCTTGAACTTGGTGAGGTCCAGCCAATCAGCGAGTATTGTAGGTTCAACTTTTCCTCGCTTAGACCAATCAATAACGTACTGCTCCAAGCAAACAGGACTATCTTCTGGTCGGCCTTCAAATTTATTCTTCTGGGCTCTCTATATTTAGGTCCCTTCATCAGGAATGTTCTACGGTCCTTATCATTCACAATATCAAGGTTGCCAGTCACAATACGCTTGCATGGTGTATAGATAAAGTTCGACGATGCACAATCACAACTATAGCCTCCCGACGTGTATAAGTTCCAGTTTAATCCCTTGACAGCATTAGAGTAATTGAATATTTTGGTGGTTATAGATTTAGTATACTTATATGAAAGTTAGTTCTGTGAACTTAAAATAGTTTGGTTCAGCGTTGCGTACAGAGAAATTGAAATTGTTCATGAATTTAGATGCTACGGCGGGGCAATACGTTTTGTTAATACGTTTCGTTTGCTTCGTATTAAATGATAGACGGTGAGATGTAAGCCAAATGTATATTTTATTAAGTTAAGACATCATTATATTAATAGCATCAACACTGTCTTGAAGGAGTGGACCAGACTAGTATCCCCAGCAATACAGTGTAGTATGTGATAAGTTGAACATCTTGGATATACCATTAATGTAGATCAGGAATAAAACTGACCCTAAATTAGTTCTCTAAAATACACAACAGAAAGTGATATGGTACCGTTGAAAGAGACACTTTGCATTCTGTTTGTTAAGTAACTTTTTCTTGACAAATTTCTGAATTTATAGTGGATAAGTTTACTTAATAATATAATATGATTTACCGCGTCAAATGCTTTGGAGAGCCTGACAAAATGTAATGGTGCTGTTTTTTTATTCCTTTAGCAGTTATCAGTTTATCATGACCCCTCGTCTATTTAATCCCAGATCTCTTTCTCCAAGGTGAGGCGTCGCCCTGAACTTTCAACACCTGAGCTGTGTGATAACATAGTGACAGACAGCAGATCGAAGCATTCGGAAGAGGGATCTATCCTCAGAATGCGAGTTCTTTAACTTTCAACGAAGCGGGGAGTAGGCGCTATGGCCTAACTCTACCTGAATTCAAAAAGTTATATGACAAAAGACAGTGTTTCTCGGTATACTACCAGGAGAGGAACTCGGTATGAATGGATACCAACTCAACCGCTCATCACCAAACCCGGCAGATTGTTGTCAAAAAAATTAGTCGAATATTAAAATCTCAGTCTGTATATGAAAACTCAAAGGATGATAGTATATGCCTGTGATGGATTGAAATCGTCGCAGGTTACACCAGATCCAGCGAATGTTACCAGGTCTGATATGTATTCGCCATGTGCAGGTTCTTATGGGATATTGCTATCAGAGTGGGCAATTAACTATGTCAAAATTGTAATAGTCTCTTGTGGTAGAGTCGACTTGAGGGAACGCCCTATTCATTTTTGTAAAGTTATAGGTCAAAATATGATATTTTATCTGAGTTATCAAGAGTTTCCTTTACCATCCAGTGAAGGGTGTACGTATCCATAACTGTGTCGCTAATATAGAGATTATCCAGTGCTAGAAGATCGTTTATAAAGCGTATATGGTAAATGAAAATGAGAATGGAACGGGCTTTGATATGGTTATATTTTGATATTTTCTGCATATAGGCATATTCATACGAGAACAGATATAGGTCTACATAATGGAGAAATTCAAGCAAAGAAACATCCCAACAACAATATCGTTTAAGTGCAGTGGATATGAAGAATGCCTTACTTGTTACCAGGTTAAGTGAATACCGATATTATTAACGAATTGAGGTCTTCAATGAGGTCCTGATGAGGGATAGTAGAATAGAGAGTAGGAAAATCCCAAGTAAATGCGTGTCCACGGCTCTTTATTTAACAGAGATAGCACAGCTTCCAACACAAACATAACCCAAGCTGAACAACTGAGCAGGTAACATATGTTTTGAATAAAATCGATAAGGACATACCTACGTATGAAAGGAGTGGTAGAGAGCGGAAATTGGACAAGGTGACAGAAATACTGAGGTACATTGCTGAATTACATGCGTCTGGTCCGTCATTCATAATTCAGCTGTCGACCATTAGAGAATATCCGCGTCCATAATTCAAAGGCCTACTCCATATTCCATATAACAGTATTAGCACCAAATTCAAAAAGACAATCATAGTATACATAAACATAGGCTTGTTTCCTGCAAGAGAGAAACGGTCAACAGTTTTCATTGATGCCGGCAAGACATCATGATGTTCCAAAAATAACAAATCCGTATCGCTGATCAGTATTCTTAATCCATAATATTCGTTGTAAAGTCGTCATCTAAAGAATGATGTATCTCAGTCACGCTTTGATACCGATGACAAAAATCCGTCCCGGGTATACAAAATACTGAAAGATTGGAGGAATGGTGCCAATCAAATCATTAAATACCTTTCAAATATCAATCGAATCTCGATCATTTAGATCTTTCTCTACCCATGTCGCAATTTCCAAAATTCAAATCCATGAACAACATCTCGAGCAATGATTTCGAATACGAGATTTCCCGCGGCGTTTATTCAGAATATCTTTCTCAGAGAAGAAACACTTTTATACAATTCGGAAGGAACTGTGTACTAGCTATTGTTACCACTGTTTTTTCCGGGTTTGGGGATCACTATATATTAACCGAACACCTTTCTTTCTGTTTGTCACATAGTCCCCATGTCCAAAACAAGTTCTTAACCCGGAAAATTGATTTGAATTGACCCTTCATAATCTTCCACGACAATGTACGAGTAACACGAACCTTGTGGATACGGTTGTAGCGTTGTTAGATTCGTACCTCGATACAGTATTCTCCAGTATAATATTATGAGGATAACGCGGTGGAGAAATTTCTGGATAACGAAACCTACGGTCATATCACCAGTGCAGGAAGAAGACTTTCAAAAAAAACCCTCTGATATCTGCGGTTTTCGGTGCTGACAGGATACTAGAAGAATAACGTGTGTGACATGCGGTTCAAATTGCGAAGAACAATGGTAGATGGTTCATCCCTGTAGTGTTACATAAATCTAAAACTTATGACGATGAATCTTTCAAGGCGGTCTGGAAATTTTAATGTAGAAATATCCAACTGTTTACAAAAATCACGGGGGAAATCATTCTCCGTGGACAGTTTGATAGTCAGCGACTCTCACCGCCTCTTGGCGAACAATTTGAAGAAAGCAGAATTGGAAAAATGCTAAATTCTCTACCAATATTAACCCATATGGTTAAACGTCTAATGGATCAAAATTTGTACAAATAAAGTTCACAACGATCTTAGGCAGGGGCATCCGCAAAATGCCTGCGATAACTTACAGGTTCAAACCATTCAAGACTACCGTAACTTTTATCTGATGTCCGATGTTTTGCTGTTGGCGGGAATCTTTCGTGACATCATTAGCCCACCATCACCAGATGGTGGGCTGTTCAAATCACTTTTCATCCGTGGTCCGTCGTCCGTCCGTCGTCCGTCAGTCCGTCGTCCGTCAGTCCGTCCGTAAACAATTCTTGTTACCGCGATATCTAAGGAACTACAGCATGGATCTTTTTCAAATTTGGTGCACAGGTTCCCCTTGGGGTCTAGTTGTGCAAGAAACCTTTTCTGGTCCGATTCGAAAATCAAATATGGCCACCAGCCAGCCATCTTGGATTTCACCATGAAATCTTGTTACCGCGATTTCTCAGGAACTACTGCATGGATCTTTTTCAAATTTGGTACACAGGTTCCCCTTGGGGTCTAGTTGTGCAAGAAACCTTTTCTGGTCCGATTCGAAAATCCAATATGGCCACCAGGCAGCCATCTTGGATTTCCCAATGAAACCTTGTTACAACGATTTCTCGGAAACTACTGCATGGATCTTTTTCAAATGTGGTACACAGGTTCCCCTTGGAGTCTAGTTGTGCAAGAAACCTTTTCTGGTCCGATTCGAAAATCCAATATGGCCACCAGACAGCCATCTTGGATTTCCTCATGAGACCTTGTTACCACGATTTCTCTGGAACTACTGCCTGGATCTTTTTCAAATTTGGTACACAGGTTCCCCTTGGGGTCTAGTTGTGCAAGAAACCTTTTTTGGTCCGATTTTAAAATCCAATATGGCCACCAGGCAGCCATCTTTGATTTCCCCATGAAATCTTGTTTACCGCGATTTCTCAGGAACTACTGCCTGGATCTTTTTCAAATTTGGTACACAGGTTCCCCTTGGGGTCTAGTTGTGCAAGATACCTTTTCCGGTTCAAATTGAAAATCCAATATGGCCACCAGGCGGCCATCTTGGATTTCCCCATGAAACTTTGTTCTTGCGATTTCTCAGAAACTACTGCATGGACCTTTATCAAATTTGGTACACAGGTTCCCCTTGTCGCCTAGTTGTGCAGGATACCTTTTCTGGTCCGATTCGAAAATCCAATATGGCCACCAGGCGCCCATCTTGGATTTCCCAATGAAACTTTGTTATTGTGATTTCTCAAGAAGTACTCCATGGATCTTCCTCAAATTTGGTACACAGATTCCCCTTGTGGTCCAGTTGTGCAAGATACCTTTTTTGGTCCGATTCGAAAATCCAATATGGCTGTCAGGTGGCCATTTTTAATTTCCCCTTAAAACATTGTTATCGTGAATTCTCAGGAAATATTTCATGGATCTTTCATGGCCGGTTTTCTTTAGTCCATGCAGTTGCAAGTGAACTACCCCACCCTTTCGTCTGCTGGCGGGTCAGCTACATAAAGGGACGTCACTCTTGTGACACAATGTCACAACTCGACAACTGTAAACTACTGCATGTTTCGATCCAAGGGAAATAATCAGGATTCAGACGCTTTCAAATTCGAAGTTTCAACAGTACTGCGTGGACCGGATCCCTTCAGTATTAAGTATTGTACCATCTTACTATTTTCAAGCATGGTATCTTAAAAGAGATACCGGTATCTCAAACTAGTCCAGCAAACAGAACAGAATTAGCATTCGTTCCTAATTATAAAATCTTAAGTATGCCAAAGTGTCAGAGAGATTTTTCTTCGCTTCCAGTACCCAAATGATGACACGTGCAAAAAAAAAACAAAAAAACTACAAAATGAAGAAGAAGGATCCTCCGTACATGTACATTCACTTTCAGACTAACTTTGCTCATTTCTCTTGTACTATAACAACCGACAGAAGTACAGTTTCTAGAAATCTTGAAAGTCCTGAAGATTATATCTAGGTGTTTTCCAGTGTCCCTTTTTCGATCTTTTTCAATCAGATTCGAAATTCTGTAAACAAAATTACAACTCAATCGTCTTAGTAACAATGGACAAAAAGATCCTCTTGTCATTAGCTTACAATTATCAGACAATGGTGGGCGCCAAGATCCTTCAGGATCTCTCGTTTTCTAAAACTTTCGTGACATCAGGCAAATTAGTTGAAATCTACCGGTAACAAGAGGGATTCTTTGCTTAGAATCAAGGACGCGCAATTGCGTCGATGTGGGGAATACTCGGCGGGTTGGTGCGTTGGTCCTGTGGTGTGTGGAGACAGAGAAATTATCTCCATAATGATTACCAATTGTGCCTGAGCGCATGAAAGTAACGTATGTCTCAATATTCGCTAAATCTAAAAGCATAACCAGTCTAGAAACTCGTTTCAAATCGTCACAACAATGTCAAATAACTACCAGAACTTGTTTTTCCCTAGCTTCAACAGTACATTTACTTCAATGTCGAGAAAGAAAGCTCGCGAAGAATATTTTTTAGAAAGACTTCAAAATAATGGATAGCTGTGTATTCGGAAAGATAATGGAGAATTTAAGGAGTCGATCTTCTCCAGAAGTCTTATGTAATGTTATTAATGCCAAATTCAAAGTGAGAACAAATGTGGTGGTATGCCAGTAGGTGAATATGTTGGGTTCAACTTCAAAATGTACAGTTTGAAATGAAATGAAATGTGGTTAGAACAATCAAATATCAAATGTACAAGGACTGTTAGTTCCAAGTACGAAACACAAGGGCTCGTATATGAATGATATTCTTAGTCTTGGTCACCATCTTTATACCATTAGATCGTCTGAAACGCCCTGATGATGTTAACAGTTAATTTCCATACGGTGATATCCACACTTTGTTTTTATGGCTTAACTCCTTTGTAAAAATTTTGAATCTTTTCATAAGATTGTTTCCATTTTATAAACCAGTTCTAAAATTTGATCATTACATCTTCAAATTTTCTTTCAGGTATCCTCCGAAATAAAACTACCTATCTTCTTAAAATTCGAATAATGATTGCTAAAAGGGTCTCGTGTGCTCCATACAACGCGCATCCATTCCAGCTCGTTCCCAACGTTCTCTCCCACCTGGCCGAAGGTATCCGACACATTCAAATATGCGGAATGCACTAAGAGATGATATCGTCATCATATGTCGGCGTGAAAAAGTCTACATGGTTTTGGGGTAGGTAAAGAAAGCGTACAAGAAATGAAGCCTTGCTAAGTACCGTTAGAGTCGCAACTGCGTCATGCGATGCCATATCTTGTTCTAATAAGCTGAGTCGATGGCTGTTATATCATGCCATTTAGACTGCTTGAACACAGGCCACTCAATGCTCAAACATCGATCTGTACGTATTATCTATATGACTATTCATTCAATGGGACGAACATGACATGGGGATTCTGCCTTGGTTCACCAAACAATCAAATCATCAAAGATTTGTCTGCTTAGGTTAGCGGGATTACAGCGATAGCCTTATATATACACACCCCACATAGATACGATACATAATTTCTTTCAAGGGAAGCCGCCGTAAGGCATTTTTTCTAATTGTTTTGAACCTGACAATATTCATGAACATCAGTGAATTATTTTCAGCATTTGTATTATGGACATTAAAAAAGTATCAGAGTAAACGGAAATCACAGGAATGTGATCCAGATCCATAAAAGTTGAGAAAGGGTGAACTAATGTTCATTTTTGCACCCTACGCTTTCTCTCCACAAATTAATCTCATAATCTAAAACATCGAACGGCTTCAACGGCCAGTTCAACACCAATAAAGGATGTTGAAAATGGTTCGACACCATATTTTGGTGTTCACTGACAAGTGCTGATACTGGCCCAACACCAATGGTCAAATCTGCGTTCAGCAATACCAGGAGTGTCATGTGTTATACCAAATGTTTGTTTTCCAGCCAATTTGGGACTGTATCCAAATATCAACTGGAGAATATTACACAAAGAATTACACTATAAGCTAGCTTAGAGTTTTTTGGACAAGAATTATTAACAAAAACTACAAGCACTATTCAATGTTTTTCAAAGAAGTATCATTTTCAATTTTTAATTATAACATGAAATTCTATGTGAAGAATTGTTGGTTAATTAAAAATGGCGAACTTGATGAGTAGTATATAAAACCCTTTAAGGTAACAATGACCTACTTATTTGTTCCCCCGGATAAAATTTAAGGGGGTACTTGGTCACGTCGCGATCACGTTATCAAGGCATGTACTGACTTGTTCTGGGTGGGCTTTCGACGGGTGGGGTATGTGACGTCACTTCCTATCACGTGACCTTTGGGGGAATGTATTGCTCCGCGGTGATGCGGTCTGGCGGTGATGCGGTCTGCCTCCGCGGACAGAAAGTAGTCCCATGGGGAAAAATGCATGGAATGCATGTATGGACCCTGGAATGTACATGTACTGACCTTCAACATCCGAGACTTTTTTAACATCCGGGCACTTTTCAACATCCGGGCATTTTTTCAACATCCGCGCACTTTTTGATGACGTCATATGTGACGCCAGATCGCGTGTGACCTTTGAGCGGGGTTTCCCAGTGGGGGATTTCCCCGGCCCGGGCCCGGCCGCACGCAGCGCGCGGGTTATCCGGCCGCATACGGGTTCATCGGATCCGAAAACGAAAGTGATGCATTATGGGATAGAGTGCACTCAGATGTCAAACGTCTATGCGCGGGAATTTGCCCTTATGGGGGAATCGGTTCTTAGCGATATGTATCGCACGTCATTCTCGGTGAATCGGTTTTGTCTACGTGTGACGTCACAGAGGTCATATGCAAATTTGAATATGAGGAGGCGGTGGAGGAGGAGTGAGGAGGAGCAGGAGGAGGAGGAGGAGGGGGAGGAAGAGGAGGAGGAGGAGGAGGAATGAAGTTGAGTGAGTTGTCATATAAGGTCGGTTGTACACCATTAGCCTCAGTCTGTGGTTGATCAGGTACCATGTCGAGTACATGTACGTTCTGTCAGAGAACATTCTCTCGTCGCGACAATATGCTCAGACACATTCAATGCAAACACAACCAAGAGGCACCACCGAGGCCCACTATAGGTCCACCAAATGCAGTAGAGCATCCCTATACGATGACGATGAGCGGCCCTACGAGGTGTGGAAAGACATCCTGGGTGACGAAGTTCTTAGAGGAAGGGCCCATCCGTTATACACGCGTCGTATGGTGTTATTGTCAGTGGCAGCCATCCTACGAAACTACAAGGTTACAGAATGTGAGTTTCGTCCCAGGAATTCCTCACGACATAGACGAACTGTATTACTTCGATTCCGAGCAGACCAACGTGGTAGTGCTCGATGATCTGATGAGTGCGGCCAAGGACAATTCGAAAATCGCCGACCTATTCACCAAAGGGTCCCACCATCGCAATCTGTCCGTCATCTATTTGACTCAGAATCTCTTTCCTCAAGGGAAGGCGTCCAGAGATATTGCCTTGAACTGCCAATACTTTGTGTTGTTCTCCAACCCCATCGACAGAGCACAAATCCGTGTGTTTGGTAGTCGAATTTATCCTCAGAACATCGACCATTTCATGCAAGCGTTTCAAGGAGCGACAAGTCGTCCGTACGGCTACCTGTTGGTAGATTTAAATTACAAGCGTCAGATCCGTCATTCATAATTCAGCCGTCGTCCATTAGAGAATATCCGCGTCCATAACCCAAAAACCTATTCCATATTCCATAACAGTATTAGCACCAAATTCAAAAAGACGATCATAGTATACATAAACATAGGCTTGTTTCCTGCAAGATAGAAGCGGTCAACAGTTTTCAATGATGCCGGCAAGACATTATGATGTTCCAAAAATATCAAATCCGTATAGCTGATCAGTATTCTTAATCAATAATATTCGTTACAAAGTCGTCATCCAAAGAATGATGTATCTCAGTCACGCTTTGATTGTGACTGTTCATATGAGTACCATGAGGATCTTGAAGTACATGGGTTCATACGGCCCCTAGCCCCGGGTTAAGCGGAATTAGACACAAGTTACGAAACGTAGCGCCATAGATCTTGCACGCTACGTTCGTATTTTGCTATCAGCATGCGATATGTATCGCCAAATTTGAGAAACTTTGAGGGGAGGCGCTTGGTGGAATAGCCCTGTTTTATAAGTTTCTGCAACAATGTTTTGTGACGTTGTTTAAAATCATCACATTTAACACAGGATCTAGCAAATGCTACTAAGCGAGATATGTATACGCCATATGCAGGTCCCACTGGAATATTACTATCCAGAAAGGGATAGATTACGATGTCGAAATTGTAATCATCTCTTTTGTCATAAAGTCGACGAGAGAGAATGCCCGCTTCATTTTTATAGAGATAGAGATCTAAATAAGATGTGCCTGTAGGGTATCTGTAGTTTCCTTCAAATCCAGTGAAGGTGGATATATATCCTTCACTGCGTCATTTATATAGCGATTATCCACAGCGAGAAGATCGTCTATATAGCGTTTGGTGAATGAGAAGGAACGGGCTTTGAATGGATCGGTTTTTGAAAGCGCCCGCATATAGTCATATTCATAAGAGAACAGATACAGGTCAGCCAACAGGGGTGCACAATTAGTACCTATTGGAATACCTATATGCTGCTGATATATTGTGTTGCCAAATTTCACATAGATATTTTTAATGAGAAATTCAAGCAACTCTATAAACAAAGAAACAGCCCATGAATGATATCTCTTGTATGTAGTAGAGCTAAAGAATGCTTTATGGCTTCCGACATTAATATATCTACGATCAGTTTTCTTGAACACAGATACTATTAATGAACTTAGACGGTCAATAAGGTCCT
This sequence comes from Hanleya hanleyi, assembly GCA_036873755.1. NCBI lineage: Eukaryota > Metazoa > Mollusca > Polyplacophora > Lepidopleurida > Hanleyidae > Hanleya > Hanleya hanleyi. The sequence goes on from JAVTVY010029915.1 coordinate 16,209, forward strand.
GATGAGGGATTGTGGTATAGAGAGTCGAGAAATCCCAGGTGGATACATGTCTATACGGTATGTGACCTTTAGCATCAAGTTCTTCTGTAAGACATTTTGAGTTTTTCAATATTCACATACATTCAACGGCAGAGTCAAGCCCATACCCCCGAAGATCGCCGGCTGAAGACTCACCTGTTACCCGGTGAGGCATCACCGCAACGTCATATACCTCCACATCATACACCGAGTCCACATCTGGCAGAGCAGCAGCAGCATCCCGCCCCCGTACAGCAGGTCCCTTCATACCATCAGGGCCGGAATATCACCCAACCGTGAAGGGACTGAACATAATGTGAACTCGAGGCTATGGAAGAATTTGTTCAAAGAAAGCATTGACGCCGAACTGGGCGATATGTTGGAGGCCACAGGAAACAAGTTTCACTGCAAAGGGTATTCGAAAGAGAAAGCCGCAATGTTAGCCCATAACACATTGTCACCGAGAATACGACGGGTTTTACGTCAGCAGTATGCCCAACTCCTGACCCATAAGAATATCCGCGTCCATAACCCAAAAGCCTATTCCATATTCCATATAACAGTATTAGCACCAAATTCAAAAAGACAATCATAGTATACATAAACATAGGCTTGTTTCCTGCAAGAGAGAAGCTGTCAACAGTTTTCAATGATGCCGGCAAGACATCATGATGTTCCGTGTACGACTTGCTCGAAGCCCTTTCATCGCCTGGACAGTTTACGTTGTCACACACGTGCACGCCACGAAGTACCCACGCACACATGTGTAGATTTGATATAGACTTTAAGCATCCCAGTCAATTGAGACGTCACCAAAATGTCATACACGGATCACGCTCGCCACTCTCGAGACCGGATATTTCAGTTCCCATGGGAATGCATTCTCGAATGGAAGAACCCATGGAGGTCGATCCGCCGCCCCGAATTGAAGAGCCGATGGTGATTAATCCCAGTGTCGAGGAGCCCTTCCATCTCCTTTCCCTGCATCCATGGAGGTCGATCCGCCATCCCGAATGGAAGAGCCGATGGTGATTCCCTTATATGTGCTGTAATCCCAGTGTCGAGGAGGCCTTCTATCTCCTTTCCCTGCATTCTTGAGGGCGTTGAAGCGTTAAGCTAACCGTTGACGGGCGTTACTGTCTATAAAAGCAAGTGTATTTCTAAAAAAACGCACAGTCGACGTTCAACCGTCAACATGGCTTATACTTGCTTTGAGTGCGAACGCACGTTCACCAGACATTACGATATGATGCGACACCAGAAGACTTTCCATCCAGACTCCGAGGCACAAGAAGCCGATACAGAGATTGATGAGAGTGTATCGACTGATACCGAATCCGAGATTGCTGATACGGAGAGCTTGACCTCAGATAGTCAGCCTACATCCCAGAAAAGTGAGGCAGAATCAACCTTTTGAGATAGTATTGTGCATAAAGCTATTCGTAGTTATGCTGCGGTAATCGAGGACGGCGGACAGGATAACTTACAACAGGCGTACGCCGAAATGCGGCCCTGCATCAGGAAAACAGCCATGGCCATCTATAAATGGTATAGCCTGCTGCCCCTTGAAATGAAAGGCGACCCCACGCACAGGTCCATCATGAAGACCAAGCGTCACTCAGAAGAGGATATGGGGGTTACCACCCACCGAGGCCCTGGAAAATGCGATCAGAATGCGCAAACAACTGTTTCAAGACATGCTGCCCGAATAATATCCAGGCCTGTTCGGCAAGGACTAGAACAAAAGGATGGAACTTTCTGAAACGGCGACTTCTGATTGGACAAGAGCAGCCGAGAATACATCTAACGGGCCAGAACGAATATGACAGATACAGCGCCAAAGGACGGCCTCTGATTGGACAAGAGTCTTCTTGAATTGTAAATATACCCAACGCGGCTACCCCGGCGTGGGTATGTTATGATGGAGAGGAAAGTAAAATGATTGATTTCTCATCTTTGTTGTTGTTTTTCTCTCATTTGTCTATATCATGGCATGATTGGTCGATAGGACGGTCACCTCCCCTCTTCTCCTCTTCCCCTCTAACTATAAATACGGAAACACGCATGTTAGATGTACATTCTCACAACCTGTACCGGACCCGATCAAATGGAGAAACCAGCCAATTCCAAGGCAGATGAGCAATCGTTGAAGATTGACGAAAAGGTGCCGGTTCCAGCTCGACTCCCCAAAAGAGTTAGCAAAAGATACCCACCCATAACTATGGAAATGATAGATGATTTCTTCAGTGTGGGTTACGGTTCAACCAGGGGAGAGCTCGGGGATCTCCGCTACCATCGCCAATGATGCCTGACCTGCCTTGAAGGTGTACCCTTGGCCGGGTGTGATCTTTGCACGAGGAGAGAGGAGATTTTCCAGTGGGAGCTTGCCACCAAAGGCCGTTTTTTCCTTGTATGGAAAAATATGACCGCAATTATCTCGAAAGAGAGACTTCTAACATATGTACAGACGGATGAATGAATGAGTAAGAATCATATTAGGCAACACCGAGCAAAGTTGGAACTTTCTGAAACGGCGATTTCTGATTGGACAAGAGCAGGCGAGAATACATCTAACGGGCAAGAACGAATATGACAGATACAGGACCAAATGGTGGCCTCTGATTGGACAAGAGACTTCTTGAATTGTAAACATACCCAACGCGGCTCCCCCAGCATGGGTATGATGTAACATTGGGGAGAATAAAATGATTGATCTCTCATCCTTGTTGTTGTTGTTGTTCTCTCGTCGTTGTTGTTCTCTCTCCGGTCTATATCATGGCATCAAGGCGTTATGCTAGGGCGTAACGACGGTCATTGACGGGCGTCACTGCATTTCCAATGAATTAGTGACAATTCCATGAAAATCAGAGCTTTTGGGCTAATTCACCAGGGCGTTGAAGTGTTGAGCTTGGCGTTGGATGATATATTATCAGAATACTGTGTTCATAGTACAAGTACATTGGCAGAGAATATGTACATGAACAGATTACATGTACAGGCACATAGAACAGGGTGAGTGAGTGAATAGAATTTAACGTCGCATTCCGCAATATTTCAGGTACCGGTATATAGCGACATGGACAGAGTGTAAATACATGTACAAGCAACATGGATAGATTACATGTAGAGGCCCATGGACATTTTTGTATAATACAGCACAGATTTGATATAACACAGGACAGATATGGTACAATACAACACAGATTTGATATAATACGTATCCATCCATCCAATATTTCACAAAACTCCCATGTGCTCAGCAATATTGAAACATACTTTCAAGAAATGCTTCGCCCATGTCGATGGCAAAGCAACACATTTTTATATATATGAACTAATCAAATTATGTAACATTTATAGTATACGGAAATGGAAAATATATTGAAAATTTGTTTTTAAATTCTCCAAAAGTATTTTGGGGTTGAATATTCATTATACATGTCAGATAGACATTTAAACCAAAGTCGTTTCATGAAGTCAGTCTATTCAGGAAACATGTCTTTGAAATGTAAATGAGTATTGCCTCTGGCAATCTTGAGAATTATGTCTGGGGCTTTGAGTATTTGCATGAAAATTGGGATCTGGGCTCTACATGTGACCTGCATTTACAAGTCCAGTGCATTGATTCCTTCAGTGTTTCCCAGTTCTTTGGCTTTGGAAGAATATTCACATATGAACTTGGGTGTATGCTTTAGCATACAAGACCTTACAACCCTGCCTGTGACTGAGCATTGCTCCAACACAAACACCATGAGCACGAAGACTGGGCAATTCTATTTGAACAGTTTAGGTGTTTTACTATCAAGTGTGCAAAATGCTGTTATATTTCTAAAGTCTATGGAGAATTGAGGGAAACAGATTTTCTAAATCTTGAGAATTATCCATCCTATCTTTGGTGTTATGCTGTTTTGCAAGGTTTTTAGTCTCTTGTCATATTATATAACTTCGACATGGGCGAGACATTTTGTGCAAATATATTCTAGTATTACTGCTATAAATGGAAAGAAATGGAAAGAGGTTGCAAGGATGGATGCCAGAACAAAGGCCTTAACATGTAGTTGGAACTGGTGTAAGTGTTAAAAAGTTTGACACAAAAACTTATATGGTGAAGATCTGCAATGTTTTGAGTTTATAGTAAAAATATACTATTTTAGAAGTAGTAATCATTGATATAGTAGCTTTATCTAATTCTTTCTTGTTGCCACTATTTTCAGTAATTTTGTGTATTTGGATTGAAAGGTTCATGGACACAGCGACATGTTTGCAGAAGTTTTTCAATGCATTTCCAGGCCCAAACATGCATATGAATTTGAAAAAAAAAAAATTAATTTCAAGATTATAGATGTAAACAGGTCAGAGCAAAGGACTAACTAGGACATATATCCCACTTGGGATATTAAATCCAAGTTTGGATATTGAGATATATCCTAATTGGAATATTTTGACCGATTTTCATACTAAACAGCAATGGCGAATTTCGGCATCTAAAGCACAAAAACAAGATAGAATTTACTTCACAAAACTGCCAATGCGATTGTATAATTATTAATTTTGCTGACTTTATCTCGCCGAAGTTATTCTCTCTGATATTGAAATTATGTGCATTATTTTATCGTGTTATTGCTGCAGTATACTGCCCATAACTCACCGCTGTTGTAAGTACAAAAAGAATATCCAAAGTGGGATATTTTATCCCAAGTGGGATATATATCCCAGTTAGTCCTTTGCCCTGACCTGGTAAAGGGCCACGCCCCCTTTGTTCGGTTGATTTGACAACTAAAGACTATAGTTCGTGTATTAGAAGTGTATGTGAATGAAAAGACATAGAACATATCCGCATACATTTAGAGTAATGAGAATGTCTTGGGAACCAGCAAGGACTGAAACGACAAACCCAGAAATAGACAACAACAACAACAACGCACATGTTATTGGTTTTGTTCGTGTTTTCATCACGGATGAGACTGATGTCTGTCATAGGACATGTCGGAGAACATTTTTAGCATTAATGTGAGGGGAGAGGCAGAGTAATGAGTAATTGTAAAAGTTTGTTCACATTTCATGAACTGACCTCAGACAATTCGTTCTCCGGGTACAAAGAAGGCGTTTAGATAATATTTGAGCACATGAATTTGTATGTGATAGGATCATAGCTTACTTTTATTCCGTCTAAGTTCTTTGAATTCCACGTAGAAATTAACGTTTTGCTAGCTCCTGCATTATCCTCCCATGTTCATATTACTTTACTTTACTTTATTTCCATACATGAATACATATAGAAACATTAAAATATATATGCATATATCAATGAACAATGCCATGTACAAACAAGATTATCACAATTCCCAGGCAAACATGCACATACGTACTGCATACAGCTCTAACAATACAGAATAGTTAGTTGGGATAGGCTTAGCCTGCATCCAAGCCAAGCTTCTAAAGTGACAAACAAAAGAATGCCCACTGTATTGGGCCACCACTGCCTCGAACATAAATTCGGGTCCAACTCCACACATCCCTCTGGTCACAGATTGCCAAATGATGCCTGTTGCAACATTTCGTAAATAAACTGTCCAATTTTGGGGGACAGATGGTATGGTGATGGCGTCATCATTCAGTTACATTCAATATCGGGAACCCCCTTATAGCAAAAAATAGTCGATTGTTTACGTAGTTAGTACTGGGTGGTATATTATCGTTGGGTTGGCCCGTATTATTTTTTTAGCATGTTTTTATCGTGGGATTAGCACAATAATTTAGAAAAAAGAAATTAAATACAATTTTAACGAAATATAACACACTAGAATTACAAGCGTCTGGTCCGTCATTCATAATTCAGCCGTCGTCCATTAGAGAATATCCGCGTCCATAATCAAAAGACCTATTCCAAATTCAAAAAGACAATCATAGTATACATAAACATAGGCTTGTTTCCTGCAAGAGAGAAGCGGTCAACAGTTTTCAATGATGCCGGCAAGACATCTGATCAGTATTCAATCCATAATATTCGTTGTAAAGTCGTCATCTAAAGAATGATGTATCTCAGTCACGCTTTGATTGTGACTGTTCATATGAGTACCATGAGGATCTTGAAGTACATGGGTTCATACGGCCCCTAGCCCGGGTTAAGCGGAATTAGACACAAGTTACGAAACGTAACGCCATAGATCTTGCACGCTACGCTCGTATTTTGCTATCAGCATGCGATATGTATAGCCAAATTTGAGAAAATTTGAGTGGAGGCGCTTGGTGGTGTAGTCCTGTTTTATAAGTTTCTGCAACAATGTTTTGTGACGTTGATTAAAATCGTCACATTTAACACAGGATCTAGCAAATGCTACTAGGCGTGATATGTATACGCCATTTGCAGGTCCCACCGGGACCGGGATTTGGCTGAGTGGATAGCACGCCGAGCTCTTAATCGATAGGTCGCGGGTTCAACCCCTACCCACACCGGAATTTTTTTTCCCGATATTATTTTTTAATATTATTGTTTTTGGTCAATATTATTTTCCTTATTTTTTTTTTTTGAAGAAAAAGGTATTAATTTTTACCAGTATTTATTTTTACATTCATATATTTTAATATAATAATATATATGTTTAGTGATTTTTAATATATCTAAAATATGACACGTAGAACCAATATAATATTTTGATGTAATATCACCTGTGTGCGGCCGGATAACCCGCGCACTTCCGATGATCCCGCATGCGGCCGGATAATCCGAGCACTGCGTGCGGCCGGGCCCGGGCCGGGGAAAACCCCCACTGGAAAACCCCGCTTCAAGGTCACGCGCGATCTGACGTCACACATGACGTCATCCAAAAGTGCCCGGATGTTGAAAAGTGCTCGGATGTTGAAAAGGTCCCGGATGTTGAAGGTCAGTACTTGTACATTCCAGGGTCCATACATGCATTCCATGCATTTTTGCCCTTAGGACTACTTTCTGTCCGCGGAGGCAGACCGCACCACCACCAGACCGCATCACCGCGGTGGAATACATTCCCCAAAGGTCACGTGATAGGAAGTGACGTCACATACCCCACCCGTCGAGAGCCCACTCAGAACAAGTCAGTACATGCCTCGGATGTTGAAAAGGTCCCGGATGTTGAAGGTCAGTACTTGTACATTCCAGGGTCCATACATGCATTCCATGCATTTTTGCCCTTAGGACTACTTTCTGTCCGCGGAGGCAGACCGCACCACCACCAGACCGCATCACCGCGGTGGAATACATTCCCCAAAGGTCACGTGATAGGAAGTGACGTCACATACCCCACCCGTCGAGAGCCCACTCAGAACAAGTCAGTACATGCCTTGATCACGTGATCGCCACGTGACCAAGTACCCCCTTAAATTTTACTCGGGGGAACAAATAAGTAGGTCAATGTTACTTTAAAAGGGTTTTATATACTACTTTGATGGATCATCTGATTTATTCTGATCTCGCGATTCTCTTCAAAATTGGGACATTATTTTTCCTTAATGAACCTGGTTCCAAGTGTACTGTTCTAGTTTTCAGCTTTAGCGATGTTTGTTAAATTCAAAATGGCCGACATGTGGGGGCATCACATCGAATGATAGGCTTTTTAAATAACCAGGGTATTTTATCAGTTAGAAATATGTATTACCCTAATTGACTTTTACAACACTGTAACTCAGCTTCAACAAATAATTGCATAATATTATGTCAACCTTAAATTTAGCTTGTCTGTAAACTTTCTTAGTGAAACATATTGGGTAAATTCTGATTGGGGATCATGATTGCGTCTATGAAATTCGTATTTATCACAACATGATTCCGTATATATGCATTGTTTTCACCTTACAGAAGGTACCAAATTGAGCTATTCGACATCAAATCTCATTGTTTTAGACACATTTTGGGTTTGCACCAAGCACCATGCCGACAAAATCGCCATGGGGGCTCATCTGTAAGTTTCGCTTTTCATTATTTTGTTGTTACATTTCCAAATTCTTCAGGACCACGTACAGCTCATGGATGACGATGCATTGCGACTAAAGATACGCAGATGAGTTGTTCATGCACCTAAATTAGTTGAACATTTCATGGTGATTTGCACAGATAATAATGCAGACAACTTTTATATGCGCCTAAGGAGATGAGCTTTGGGGTCGAATAGCTTAATTGGGCATTGAATGGCCCAATATTGTGCCTTCTCTTATGTGAAAACAATGTACATACACGGAAAAATATTGTGGAAAACACGAATTTCATAAGATCACCTCATGATCATTAATCAGAATTTATCAATTTTGCAGGGAAAGTTCACAAACAAACAATATTTAACCTGAAATAATATGTAGTTCCATTTGCATGCACATACCACATTTTTAATTGAAACGGAGATTCATTCATTTGGCATTTGGACACGGTCAGTGACATCTGAAGGTTGGAATATCAAGAAAACAAAATGTGTAATTAATGAAACCGTTAGTAATTCTGGGAAATATATGACTAAGTTGAGAGAAATTCAAATACACATTCTTCGGAACGGGTTATTATTTTTTTCGTTGACATTTGAAAATGGTTTGGGGGCATGCAAACTGCGCCCATGTCTCTGACACATTGGAATTATCAAAAAAAACAAACGGATCACTTGCATCACCTTTTGGATTTTAAAAATAAACAGAAATATATATATGTACAGAAATTATAAACAATACAAATGCTGATAAAATAAAAAATTATATAAAGCTGTTTTGAATATACATCCTCCAAAATATTAATTGGTTTCTCTCTGTATTGAAGACATAATGTAAATCCACTATAACATATCGGTGTAACGCCTCTTACATGATCTTATAGAAAGCAAACATCGTCAATTTAAATATAGTTTATCGGAGATGATCATATGTTAAACTAGGACAACACGCAAGCACGAGGTGTAGTTCAACACCTTGTGATAATATTAGAACCGGTACTTTAACAAAATTTCACCTATTAATTCACAATATATACACGTAGCGTACTTTATAGTATACCTGTAAATCAATATATGAAAGCCGAGCCGGCCTGTAAACCGAGCGATACTGGACTATGGTCAAGTCTAGCCACGCTATGACCCCTGTAAGACACACAGCCACGGCACACAATTATGACGTCTATGTTATCAGTGATGACAAACATCTGAAATCGAATAGTCCTATTGAAGAATCCTCTCTGAGAGAGGATAGAGTTGGGTGTGGATGTGTACATACCACTGGAAAGATCATGGACCCGGATTCCCGTAAGTAATAGGCGCCATATCGGACAGTCGGTAAGCCCATAGATATAACATGTATATGGCATATGTCCTAATTACTGATGGTCTAGTCTTGAGAAAATGCCATTCTTACAAATTACTGAACATATGTACAGAAATTTGATTATGACATGACGATACCCAATTCAGTAGTAAAAGCTCCCTAAAGTTTGTGTTTCATGTCTCTTTGTAATCATCACCGACTATAAATAAAATCTACTCTGACTGCTACAGTGTACCCTGCGAACAATTGAATATACGCGAGTGAGTGAGTCAGTGAATAGGATTTAACATCGCCTTCAACATTATTTCATTCATATCTTGACGAACCAAGCACCACCCAGTCAAGTTGCGTTCCTGCTACTTCAAAGAATAAATCTTTGAAGCAGCATGGAACCACATACCCTCGCCATCCACCCTATAAACATTGAGGACAGCACACAAGACACAGACAGAACGCTAGACATCACATTATCAAGTTCCTGTTGTTTCTCAGCAAAATGCGTTGAATTGGAGCGATATGCAAGAGGTTGGAAAAACTGATTATGTCTGGCGACTGAAAAGCAACCATATGACTCTACAGGAATGCATCTCTCGGCACCTAACATTCAGACCTGAGAATACGGTGGATTCTCGGACGTAGCCTTAGTATCTCAGCCGCGTAACAGGAAACCGTGCCCACCGGACACCCATCAACCACCCGCGGCTTTGTGACTTCGCTAGTATACTACAGCTCAGACACGCAGCATATGTATACGGTCTGCAGCGTTGGGCAGTTTTAGTGATACGTTGTGGGAAGATTGGCGTAATTCAAACAATTCATAAAGGGGATGATTTCTACAATTTTTATGTCTCCCCCAACTATGTTCGGGGAGACATCTAGTGTTTGTGCTGTCTGTCTGGTTGGATGTATGTCTGTCTGGATGTCTGTCTGGATGGATGTCTGTCTGTCCGTCCCCTTACCTTGTCTGCAAGATATCTTGAGAACTACTGGATGGAATTTCACCAAACTTGGATGGAAGCTTCATTGGGATAGCCCCCCCATTTGATTAGGTTTTGGTGTGTGTGTGTGCATTCATCCGTGTCCGGTGTCCGTCCGTCCGTCCATCTACTGGTACATGTATATACAGGCCTTGTCTGCAAGATATCTTGAGAACTACTGGACGGAATTCCCTCAACTTGGATAGAAGCTTCAGTGGGATAGCCCCCTCATTTGATTAGGTTTTGGTGTGTGGGCGTGCATTCATCCGTGTCCGGTGTCTGTCCGTCCGTCTGTCTACTGGTACATGTATATACAGGCCTTGTCTGCAAGATATCTTGAGAACAACTGGATGGAATTTCACCAAACTTGGATGGAAGCTTCATTGGGATAGCCCCCCCATTTGATTAGGTTTTGGTGTGTGTGTGTGCATTCATCCGTGTCCGGTGTCCGTCCGTCCGTCCATCTACTGGTACATGTATATACAGGCCTTGTCTGCAAGATATCTTGAGAACTACTGGACGGAATTCCCTCAAACTTGGATAGAAGCTTCAGTGGGATAGCCCCCTCATTTGATTAGGTTTTGGTGTGTGGGCGTGCATTCATCCGTGTCCGGTGTCCGTCCGTCCGTCCATCTACTGGTACATGTATATACAGGCCTTGTCTGCCAGATATCTTGAGAACAACTGGATGGAATTTCACCAAACTTGGATGGAAGCTTCATTGGAATAGCCCCGTCATTTGATTAGGTTTTGGTGTGTGTGTGTGCATTCATCCGTGCCCGGTGTCCGTCCATCCGTCCATCTACTTGTACATGTATATACAGGCCTTGTCTGCAAGATATCTTGAGAACTACTGGACGGAATTTCACCAAACTTGGATGGAAGTTTCAGTGGGATAGCCCCGTCAGTTGATTAGGTTTTGGTGTGTGTGTGTGTGCATTCATCCGTGTCCGGCGTCCGTCCATCCATCTACTTGTACATGTATATACAGGCCTTGTCTGCAAGATATCTTGAGAACTATTGGACGGAATTTCACCAAACTTGGACAGAAGCTTCAGTGGGATAGCCCCCTCATTTGATTAGGTTTTGGTGTGTGTGCGTGCATTCATCCGTGTTTGGTGTCCGTCCATCTACTTGTACATGTATACACAGGCCTTGTCTGCAAGATATCTTGAAACTACTGGACGGAATTTCACCAAACTTGGATGGAAGCTTCATTGGGATAGTCTCTCATTTGTTTAGGTTTTGGTGTGTGTGTGTGCGTTCATCCGTGTCCATCGTCCGTCCGTCCGTCCATCTTCATGTACATGTATATACAGGCCTTGTCTGCAAGATATCTTGAGAACTACTGAACAGAATTTCACCAAACTTGGAAGGTTCATTGGAATAGCCCCCTCATTTGATTATATTTTGGTTTGTGCGTGCATTTATCCTTGTCCATTGTCCGTCCATCCATTCATCTAATTGTACATGTATATACAGACCTTGTCGGCAAGATATCAGGAGAACTACTTGACACTTATTTCTACATTAATTTTATAGCACTTTCCCTTAAATAATGTGCCCACTCAACGCAAGGTGGGAGGTTGGGGGAGACGTATGTTTTTGCTTAAAAAAACAGCCAGCATAGGCTTCATGCCGGAGCGGCAACCCAAGGGTCAAAGCGGAACCTCTAGTCTTTACTAGCAATTACGTTAAATGACATCAAATAAATAAAGTAATATAGAAAGAAACAGAATAGAATAGACTAGCGAGGTGAAATGAATTGATAGAAGTATGGCATGGGCAACTTGTCCCTGGCAATATTTTACCATATTGTGATATGATTCATACCACAATACGACAATTATGTTTGGTGGTTAATTAGGAATAAATCGTTGAAATGAAATTACAAAATCTTGTTAATTTGAAAATAATTAGTTCAGTCGACCAGTAATTCACCACTGTATCCAGACGATCTGATTTCGTCAATCATTGTTTCTGGGAGCACACATATACCCAGATGTATCAGAAATTATAGTTGAGGAAAACCTGTAGTGTTGCTGCTAGATCCCGTTCCGTATTTTATACTGTATGGCCATGAAGTTTTAATAACGTAAACTTTTGCAAGGCATGCCAACCATGCCAGGTCACTAGACCAAAGCCACATAAAGTACAGATGATGCCTATGCAAATTGTTTACCGACCATTCTTTCGTATTGATATGGACATTGTCGGTCCGCTATAGAGGAAAAACTCAGGAAACCCCATGAATACCCCATGCGTTATCTACAAGCGACTCCACTGGGGAATCTTGAGGCAAAGTACCTATAGTATGTGACACAGGCACTGATTCGATACGAGAATATATATGGGATTATCAGGGGAGATCCTAAGTCTGTTCGGGAACGAACATCTTACTGGGGGTAACTCGTCTGCATACAACCTCTAACCATCCGTAGACTGACGAAAAGATAGAGCGTTCAACGCAACAAGTCCATGTTAAAAAGTCTTGTGAAATATCAGCCTAAAGACTGACATGAATATGTACCATTTCTAATCCTCGTTTAAATGAAGGCGCCACAATAGACAATCGGATTTTCGTCATTAATCATTTTGTACGGCCGTAATCCAATAAGGAATGCAGATGTATTTAAGAGGCTTGCTCGATCATGTGTTAAATTAAAATTTGAAAAGATTTTAATCAACGTCAGAAAACATTATCACAGAAACTTATAAAACAGGGTTATTCCAGCAAGCGCCTCCACTCGAAGTTTCTCAAATTTTGGCGATAGTTATCGCACGCTGAGGTTTCGTAACTTGTGTCTAATTCCGCTTAACCCGGAGCCAGGGGCCGTATGAACCCATGTACTTCAAGATCCTCAAGATCCTCATGGCGTTCATATGAACAGCCACAATCAAAGCGTGACTGAGATACATCATTCTCTAGATGACGAATTTACAACGAATGTCATATGGATAAAGAATACTGATCAGCGATACGGATTTGATATTTTTGGAACATCATGATGTCTTGCCGGTTTGGTGACTGAGAATGTCTGGTGGCTAAGAGTACCCGGGGCATATCTTCTAACCCAACTAGGACACTTTTCTCCCATTGGGGACACCAGGACATTCTTATTCATCACACCGGCATCACTGAAAACTGTTGGCCGCTTCTCTCTTGCAGGAAATTAGTCAAGGTTTATGTATATGTTTGTCTTTTTGAATTTGGTGCTAATGTAACGTGTACGAGCAGGACCAGTCGTAGTGTTTAGAAGAAAACGAATCAATAACCGGGATTGCCCACTGGCATTCTGGCCGTCACCGTCGGTAACCCCTTCACTAGTATGGATCCGGGGCTCGAAGAGATGATCACAACCCTACAAGGATGACTGACGCTCATGTAAAGGTCTATTATGGTATATTCTGCACAAATGGTATACACGGTTACAAATAATAGCGTAGAACCGCGTGGCTTAGACAGAATGTCTAAGGAGATGCAACGTTAAGATATTTACATATATGTACAGACACTAGGAGAGTGTATGAAAATAAACTTGATGTATATATACACGTGATATGAGAGGATGTGTGCACACAAGTTAACGGATACGTACACTTGGTGTGTGCATATAAGGTTCACGGATACGTACACCTGGTGTGTGCATATAAGGTTCACGGATACGTACACTTGGTGTGTGCATATAGAGTTAAACGTATCCCTGGTGTATATGTGGATAATAGAAGAGAATGTGTGCAGTTTAAGCTTGGTGTTATATGGCAATAATATATATATGTGAGTGTATGCATATAACTTTATAGTTAATATAGTGCTTAATGCGCGATAAGGGCGACCTGGCTGCTGGCCCTTCTCTTATGGATATAACGCTCTCTCCAGGAATGGCACCCAGTCGTTGGAACGTTAAGGATATAACGCTCTCTCCAGATACGTCGCCCAGTCGTTGAAACGTCAAGGCCCGTTGGAACGTTACGGCGGTGACGCTCTCTCCAGTTATAGCACCAAGTCGCTGAAACGTCACGGCCCGTTGGAACGTTACGGCGGTAACGCTCTCTCCAGAGACGACCCCCAGTCGTTGGAACGTCACGGCGGTGACGCTCTCTCCAGAGACGTGGCAACTCGGCGTGTACTTCACCCCTAGTCGTCGGAGCTTGACCGTAACTTGTCAGCTCACCAGTCTGCTTCCCGCACAGGTAAGTATAGCCCGGCGTCTCAACCCTTACGGCTGCTGCGACCAGTCTATAGCCCCGGCCTGTGACTACACACTTCACGACGATCTCTCCGGTAAGTATCACGCCCACTTCCGTGACCGTCAGGACAATTACATGGGTATATAATGTGCTATTACAATTCCATCTGGTACCGATGAAACATCGTACGGTCTGTAAACTGCCGTTGTATCTGTGCCCTGGGCTTGACCGTTCAGTCTGTAAGCCTGGTTACCACTTTTACATCGGTAAAAGGAAGCCCGCCTTCTGTAACGTGTGATAAATACACGTGTCCTACTGGAATCTGTATGTCTTGTTCCGCTTTTACATCGGTAAAAGTGAGCCCACCTGCACCGTGCCTTTATGCGTGATAAATACGCATATCCTCCCTGTGGGATCTGTGGCTTTCTTGACTGTATAATCTGTGCTCTGTGTTTCTTATTTAACGTGTGACAAATACACGTCTCCTTCTTGTAAGATCTGTGTTCTGTAGAGGTCTGTATTGAACGTGTGATAAATACACGTCTCCTTCTTGTAGAATCTGTGTTCTGTAGATTTCTTTGCGGTATAATTTGTGAGCTGTATGTCTGGACTTGTACTGTACTGTTTATAACCTGGGTGTCTTTCTTTGCTTGAATGTGTGATAAATACACATATTCCTCTGGAATCTGTGTTCTGTTTGTTTCTTGTGTGCTCGGTGTGCTGTATCTTTCTCGACGGTATAATGGTGATCAGTCTGGCTGGACTGGTACGGTACTGTTTGTGATCTGTGCGTCTTTATCTGCTCGTATGTGTGATAAAGACACATGTCCTTCCAGTTGAATCTGTAAGCTGCATCTGTAACTTGTCTATGGCCAGCTATACGCCGTCTGTGTAACTGTTTGCGGCCTTTCCTGCTCCCAAAGCGCCCGGCCCAGTTTATCGATGTTTACCGACGAAAATGGCTCGCCCGCCGTGTCTTGCCTCGCCCCGCCGGCTGTAATACTGCGACCGTTTCCGTCCCGTAAAGCGTTGCCCGGCTGTCGGCGACGAATAAACAGGCTCCACGACACGTTGTAGGATTATGGCAGGGGGAAACTTGGTTGATGTATCTCTGTATTTAGTGCAGTTGTATACTTCTGGGGAGGGAGGGAATCTCCTGACTATAGTCATATACCGCTACACGGTCAAGAAGATCAACAAATATTGTGGCTTAAGTCCTAGTGCAGCGAGATAGCACAGCAATATTGTCGAAATTATCAACCTACTGGTATTGACACTAAAGCCCTATTTTATACTGAAGTTAGACCATGCGAGTTGCCTAAATGTGCTACAGGCAAACGCATGTCTCATTACAGTATTATAGAATACCCCCAACTACGTGTACATACAACACGCCAGTCGGACGTGCTCCCTAAACTATAGTATAACCACAAACACGTTTCCACACCGAAAATGCGAGCCGGCAAATTCTCATTGGATTGGCGTGTTTTTACAGGTTAAACTAATTACAAGATTGTACAAGCTTTTAGATTCCCAGGCCAAAAACAACTGCATTTACGCCCAACCGTAAATTATGCCGAAAATCACTAAGTTACAGGCTGTACCTGGACGTGTTTCTCCAGCCCTCTATTTCTGGTCTGTTCCCCCTCTCTACGTTCGTTCAAGCTTATATAGAGCTACCGCTCTTCTGTGAATAAAGGTAGAAACAGAGCCGTTCTCCTGCAGATAAAGGTAGCACAAGTCGACGATGCCAGCGCCCTCTTTATTGTCACTTACACCACACTTCCCCGAACCGTTTACATGGACCTCGCTGAATAAATATGGCTATGGAAGAACAAACCATAATTCATAACTGACGTAATTGTTAAATATCAGCTTCCAACTCGCTCTGGTAAGCGAGAAATACAGGGGAATGCATTTCCGAAATCTGCCTTGCTCGACGCTGACGACACGGGTCAAGGTCGTTCTTCCACATTCCAACGTATCACACGGCTCCTGATTCAAACTGTTCTCTACGCAAACGGTTAACCGTTACACTAATACTGTTATATGGAATATGGAATAGGTCTTTGGATAATTGACGCTGGTATTCTGTATTGGACGGCGGTTGAATAATGAATGACGGATCTGAGGCTTGTACTTGGACGAAAAAGTCTTCTAGTCTGGTATGACTAAAATATGGAGTCGAGCCTATTTTTGCCCCCCGCCGCAACTTTAAATGGTTCTTGCTTCTTTGTGTCCGTGGATGTCCGTGTACGTCCGTGCATGTCTGTTCGAAGCGATAACTTCCTAACGCTTTGTCGGATTCTTCCGAAATTCGGAATACACATTCCTTGCGACAAGACGCCAGTCTGTATTGCATTTCAGCAACATCTGCCTGAAGGTGGCGCCACTGGTTCTTGCTTCTTTGTGTTCGTGGACGTCCGGCAAAATGGTATATCTTCAGAAAATTTATGACCTATCTCAAAGTTTACAAGATCATTATTGTTTAGCATCATGAGATAAACAAGAATAGTACGATCAGACAACATGCAGGCGAAAATACGGTATAATTGACGTAATTTGTTTTACGCGTTTCAATGGTTGATCTTCAATGCAGAATCTAGGTCAACTAAATTTATAATGTCTGCTGCTTCAAACGAGTAGGCCTATAAGTATAAGTTCAACGTTCAGTTTTATTTTTTTAACAACAAAACTTGCATAATGTTAGCAACAAAAGTACATATCATAGGGCGTGTGAACAGTACTATGTAGTGAATGAAGAACAGAAATGCTGCAAATGCCCTGACCTGATCAAGTACATGTCACGCTAAGAACCTGGGATAGGTCATAAATTTTCCGAAGATGTACCGTCTTGCGGACGTCCGTGCATGTCTGTTGAAAGCGATAACTTCCCAACGCTTTGTTGGATTCTTTCGAAATTCGGAATACGCTTTCCTTGCGACAAGACGCCAGTCTGTATTGCATTTCAGTAACATCTGCCTGAAGGTGGCGCCACTGGGTCAAAATGGATCTTGGTTCATTGTGTCCGGGGATGTCAGTTTGAATTCTTTACAAGCGATAACTTCCAAATGCTTTGTCGCATTCTCACGAAATTCGGCATGTACGCATTCCTTGCGACAAGACATTGGCTCAGCCGTTGCTATTGCATTTCAGCAACATCCGCCTGAAGGTGTCGCCACTGGATCTCGCTTCTTCATGTCCATTCCTGTTCGTGGATGTCTTTGCAAGCGATGTTCTTTGCAAGCGATAACTGCCAAATGCTTTGTTGGATTCTCCAGAAATTCAGCATACGCATTCCTTGCGACAAGATCTTAAACGAAGGACAACCTCACATCATATGATTTACCCTAAAGCTTCTGCACGGGTGCACACTGTGCATATGATCAATTTTTTGAATTGAACTGAATTTATTTTTGCTGGTCTTTAGACTGGCAGATGATGGCATGCAGTTGTCAGTGCGGTTGTTCATGTACAGAGAGCTTTCTATGACTTTCATGTCGGAACACCACCACTACCCTCAAGGAGAGCATGTCCCCACCCCCAGGGTGCCGAGCCGCACCCTCTATCTCCCAAACTAGCCCTCGCCCGACCGTCATATATTTTGTTTGAACATATATATCTCCAATACATCTCGGCAGAAAGTTGAAATTTGTGTGTAGTCTGCAATATTGGTATAATTCTGCCACCCGTCAATGAATTGCAACCCCAAAAGGCTTCAATTTATCAGGCACAGACCCATGTTTTATCCCTCGGCCAATTTTGGCCATGGGGTATTGTCATCGTCTTGTACGTCCGTCTGTCCGTTCGTGAGCGAGATAGCCGGAAAACCGTTCCGCTGATGAATTCCAAATTTGGTATGCTTATTTACCTAGTCAAGGACCAGAAGCCTATTGAATCGGGTGGGTGGAAACCTTGGCGGCCATCTTTAATTTTATGCAAAATGGATAATGATCCATATCTCGGAAACCATTCAGCTGTTCAATACGAAATTTGATATACATCATTGATACATCAAACAACTTTCAACGAATTACCAAACAGGCTTTTTTGATTAGCTGGAAACCCTGAAGGCCATCTTTAATTTATGCGAAATTGATAATGATACATATCTCGGTTACCATTCAATTGTTTATATGAAAGTTGGTATACATCATCGATATATCCAGATACTTTGAATCGGGACCTGATTGACCGAAAACCTTGGTGGCCATCTTTAATTTATGCAAAATCATTAATGATCTCTATCTCTGTTTCCGTTGAAGTGCTCAATGTAAAATTTGGTATACATCATTGATGCATCAAGAGACTTACGATGAATGACAGATCTGCTTTCTCTGATTGGGCGGAAATCTTGGCGGCCATCTTTGATTTATTCAAAATCTTTAATGATGTTTATCTCTGACCATTTAAGTGTTCTATACGAAACTTGATTTACAGCATCGAAGTATGAAGAGACTTGCATTAATGAATAACCACATTAGTTCCTCTGAGTGGCGGGAAGGATGGGCAGCCATCTTTAATTTATGCAAAATCATTAATGATTTCTATCTCTGACACTGTTCAAATGCTCAATATAAAATTTGGTATATATTATCGGTGCATCAAGAGATTTGTGGAATGAATACCGCTTTCTTTGATTGGATGGTAACCTTAGGGGTCATTTCTAATTGCAAAATTTTTGATAATCTGTATATTTGTCACTTGACTGCTTGGTGTTCCTGACATCTTAGTTCAAATTGAATACATTATGAATGGCTGGTGCCCAGAGCCGAGGGGTTTTCAAATGCGCAGCTTAATATTGTATAGGTAAGTGGGTCCATTGTCTGTAGATCTTGCTTGGAATTGGTTTTCTTACCAATCCGCCTCTGGGTCGCGCCACCTGGGGGACAAGTTAAAATGGCATCTCCAGACAATAACTTTTGAAAACCTTCAGGATTCTTTCAAATTTGGTGTGTGGGTACCTTGCCTCAAGATCTGGCTTGAGAATATTTTTCGTGTTGATTCGTATGCAGGGGGCACCACCTGAAAGCTAAGTAAAGTGTTTCCAGACAATAACTTTTGAAAACCTTGACGGATTCATTTCAAATTTGGTGTGTAGGTACCTCACCTCAATTTCTCGTTTGGCATTGTTTTTCCTGCTGATCCACATATAGGTGGTGCCAACTGAGGGCCAATTTTAAATTATATTTCCGGACAATAACTTTTTAAACCGTGACTGATTTTTTTCTAAGTTTGGTATATGAATACATGTACCTTACCTGAAGGTTTCGCTTGGGATTGTTTTTCTTGTCGATCAGACCATAAGTGGTGCCACCGGTAGGCCAAGTTAACATTTTCTATTTCCAATGTCAAGGAATCTTGCCTCAAGATCTCGGTTGGGATTATTTTTTATGCCTATCTGCCTATACATGGCGCTAACCTGTGGGCCAAGGTAAAATTGCATTTCCGGACAGTAACTGCATGTTGGACCGAAACGGATTCTTTTAAATTTGGTATGTTGGTACCTTCCCTCAAGGTATCCTATGGGGCCATGTTAATGATGTTTTTCCTAAGTTTTATGTTTTTACTTTCTTCACAAATAATGAATGTTTCCTTTACTAAAGAGGCAAAAGGGATGCGATCTCAATCGTATTCGATT
Source organism: Hanleya hanleyi (assembly GCA_036873755.1). Taxonomy (NCBI): domain Eukaryota; kingdom Metazoa; phylum Mollusca; class Polyplacophora; order Lepidopleurida; family Hanleyidae; genus Hanleya; species Hanleya hanleyi. The sequence goes on from JAVTVY010029915.1 coordinate 36,309, forward strand.
GACAATCTAGTTTCTTCAATATTTGGCATATATGCATTCCTTGTGACAAGATGTTGATTGGTAATGGTATTGTGTTTCAGAAAGATCTTCCTGAAGATGGCGCCACTAGGGTTCTTTCCGTTATTTTCTGCTGCAACTTTGAAACGCTTTGAAATGTCACTCGAAATTTGGTTTCTGGGCAATAACTTGAGAGCTGCTCATCGAATTCTTGGACCCAAATTAGGCATGCATATACATTGTACCTTGCCATGAGATGTTGCTTGGGATCCACTTCTGCTTAGAAGGTGATGCCACCTGATGACAAAATCTGGAATTTGTTTTTGGCCAATAACTTGAGAACTGCATGCATTCTTCTCAAATTTAGCATGCCTGTACCATGCCAGGAGATGTTACATGGGATTGCCTTTCACTCATTTGCACTTACAGATTGTGCCACCTGGTGACAAAATCCCAAATTTGTCTTCGGGTAATAACATGACATAAGATGTCACTTGAGATTGCGCTTTGCTCACTTGCGCCTACAGGTAGCACCCCACGTCATGTCAAAATCTAAATTTGATTTCGTTCATCGGATTCTTCTCCAATTTGGTATGCAGATACCATGCCAGAATATGTCCCCTGGGTTGTAGTTCGCCTGCTTCTGCATAGGCCTACTGGTGTCGACACCTGGTGGACAATCTGAAAATTGTTCTGGCAATAATTGACAACGGATTCTTCTCAATTTGGTATTTATATGCCCAAAGATGTCGCTTGGGATTGTGCTTCGCACACGTCTTGTGCCTATAAATCTAAATTTTGTTTCCGGGCAATAACTTGAAGACCCCTCTTCAGATTCTTCCCAAAGTTCGTATGCTGATACATGTACCTAGACTGTAGAACTCTCTGTTAAATCAGGATATTTATAATTAACAGACAGTGTCAGCGTACTGTTCCAGCTGTCTCCCCTTCAGTGATTGGGCATTCGACTCCACCATTTTAAACTAATACGAGCATTTTCATTGGATCACTATTTATAGGAGCCACCCCAATCTTCACACACAACAACATGACTGTCTCAGTTGACTGATGACATAGCGCGGCCTTGTTTTTGATTTCAAAATCTGCCGTCTAACTGGGAAAATGTTGCTGCATCAGTCGATCATTGGTCCTCCGTAGAAGGGTGCAATACTATAGGCTAATACATGTAAAATGCCATGAGATGGTGCTTGGGATTGCATTTCGCCCACTGCACCTACAGTTGGCAACACCTGGTGGCAAATTTAAAATTTGGTTTCCGGGCAATAGGTTGAGGATGCCTTCAGCTTCTCGTCCAATTTGGTTTGCAGATAATGCCTTGAGATGTCACTTGGGGTCTCGGTTACATAATTTCCATGCTTCACTGCATGGAAACTATATTACAGAAGCAATCAACTTTCAGTCAACCGTTCTGAGTTGATCTTAAAACTTGGGAAGGCAGAAGGACCCTTCCACATCCAACGCCTATGAAGCAGCAGTTGCCTCCCTCATGTATATCCCCTGAGACCAACAATGCTAAAAAATATTGCTGCCATTTCGGCGGGGGACCTAGCATCCTCTGGCTGCTTGTCCGGGAACAGAAGTGTGGATCATTCTGTCCACATCGGCCAACTGAAATGAGTATGGGACGGATTATTTGAAGTGGAGAACCAGGTTTCGCGAGTAGAGAACAGACCAAAGACAATTGGAAAAAATCAGTGTATCATGCCAACTAGTTAGAGGCATGAATACCACCCAACGCAGTCGCATATCCAATGTGTCTAAGCTTGGGCGTCGACTGACGACTCTCCAACAACTGTTGCTATCAGATACAGAGACAGTGGAATTCTTGGGTCCACTTCACTGCAACTTTGAGCAGCAACGATAAATCACAGATCCAGACCGTCTTGATTGGTTTTCAGTGCTATTCTGAGTGATGTTCCTGGTAAAACACGAAATCGTCACGTGGATACCGATTATGCAGAAGCCTTACAGAGTGCCTTATTTTCAACCAAATATGTAATTCAAGCATCTCCCGGTTATTGGCGTCCACCAATTGTCCTAATCGTCAAGAGCGAGCGAGTGAGTGAATAAGGTTTAACGTCGCCTTCAACGTATATCAGCTATATCACGACTGAGAAGTGAAGGAATGAGAGAGGGAGGGACGTGTGTACCAACTTGTATAGAGCAGATCTAATGCTGCCATTTTTACAGTGTTGTCTCTCTGAAATATCATGCCGTCTGATCGTGAAGAAAGACGAGTATGTCAGGCTGTGCCTTGATATTAAAAGTCCGCTCGTAGAAGGAATTCTTGAGAAAATGTACAAGTACACAAGTAAAAGCGTCAGATCCGTCATTCATTGGGCAGTCGTCGTCCATTAAGAGTTTGCAAATGTCCATGATCCAAAGACTTTATTAATAACAATAGCAGCTAAATTAACATAATGGAAAGATAAAAAGTAAATTAGAATTACTTGAAAGATAAAAAGCAAACCATGGAACCGACCCGGAGGTATTGGCATATTCGGTTTGAGACCTGATCGATTGAGAAAAGCGCATTATGACATTATTTGGTTCCTTTGAGCTCTTCGTCTTGCTCTTCTGCCGCAGCTCCTGGTCATCCAAGTGCTCAACGGCTGTGATGTGTCAGCCGCTCATTTCAATGACAGTGATTTTATACGAGGACAAATTGGAAGAACATTCCAAACGGCTGAGGGAAGTCTATCAAAGATTGGAATAACATTCCTAACGGCTGAGGGAAGTCTATCAAAGATTGGAATAACATTCCTAACGGCTGAGGGAAGTCTATCAAAGATTGGAATAACATTCCTAACGGCTGAGGGAAGTCTATCAAAGATTGGAACATTCCTAAGGGAAGTCTATCAAAGATTGGCTGAATAACATTCCTAACGGCTGAGGGAAGTCTATCAAAGATTGGAAGAACATTCCAAACGGCTGAGGGAAGTCTATCAAAGATTGGAATAACATTCCTAACGGCTGAGGGAAGTCTATCAAAGATTGGAATAACATTCCTAACGGCTGAGGGAAGTCTATCAAAGATTGGAATAACATTCCTAACGGCTGAGGGAAGTCTATCAAAGATTGGAATAACATTCCTATAACGGCTGAGTGAAGTCTATCAAAGATTGGAATAACATTCCTAACGGCTGAGGGAAGTCTATCAAAGATTGGAATAACATTCCTAACGGCTGAGGGAAGTCTATCAAAGATTGGAATAACATTCCTAACGGCTGAGGGAAGTCTATCAAAGATTGGAATAACATTCCTAACGGCTGAGGGAAGTCTATCAAAGATTGGAATAACATTCCCTACGGCTGAGGGAAGTCTATCAAAGATTGGAATAACATTCCTAACGGCTGAGCGAAGTCTATCAAAGATTGGAATAACATTCCTAACGGCTGAGGGAAGTCTATCAACGATTGGAATAACATTCCTAACGGCTGAGGGAAGTCTATCAAAGATTGGAAGAGGACAACTAGACGATTCAGCCCAAGAAGTATACGCTTGGCTATCCTCTGCTAAATCTGTCAGAAACGTCATGAGAAACGGACTACATTTCACCAGACTGAATAAATGAAAGCCGCTAGGCTATACAAAGGCTTAAAACAAGACTGGCAGGCATAACCAGCCACTACCATTACGGCGTGATCGCTGTAACGCTATCAGCTTTGACAAAGAAGAGTTGCACACAAAAAGAATTTTGGCTGTTCCAGAACCTTGGATCAATACTCAGTCCAGTAAAAGGGGTTGACGAACACCCAGTGAAATACGCAAGCAGGGCGAACTACGAAGTAAATAAAAAGGAGAGCCTTGCACTTGACTGTGGTTTTGAAAAACAACCTCTAACTATACCTTTATGAGATTTAATTATTGTCCGACCCGTTCTAGACATAAACTGTTGGTCTGCTCAAAACTGTTGAACAACTATTTTGAATGTTCATTTTAAATGATAGGTTGGAAATAACGTTCGCTGTTTGGTAATAAAGTTCGCTTGCTATAAGCGGCCATTTTCTGTTTGATGTAAGCGTCTCAACGGGTGTCATTTCTACAACAGATACCATCCTTCAGAAAATCTAACACCTTCTCAAACCCGACCCTTCTTAAAACCTAACCCTACCTGGCCTGGGGGGGGGGAGGATTTTCCAAACAACCCCTGTTGTGTTTTTGCATGGGAAAGTGGGTAAAACATATTTTATTCGTATCAGATTATTATTTACTAATTTATCATTCAATTTTTCCGAAGAAAACGCTTAAATAAAAAAAATATCTAAAAATCTGACAAAAAATCGGTAAAAAATGCCATTTATGAAGATGACGTCATCATGGCCGCCATTTTGGATTTTTTTACATTTTCTATTAGAGCTTGACACAAAGATTATTGTGGTGAGTTTCAGCCTTCTAGCCTCAGTGCTAGAGAAAATATTTAGTGGGAGCGAAAGTGCTCCCCGCCCCAGGCTGCGATACACTCCAAATCGCCCATGCCAGATAGGGTTAAGGAGTTTTTTGTGTAATTTCCATCATGACGGTTTCCCTTTCTCTGCACTTGGAGACATACTTTTATCAAGCAACAATATTCTGAGTGCATCATATTTAATGCATCATTTAATTATTCGGTAGCGATAATATGATAGCTCTATCGTGTCAACTGTCGTCGTGATATGACTGAAAGATTGAAAACGACGTTAAAACCCTACTACTCACTCACTCATGTCAACTGATAGGGTGACTTAGAACAGCGGAATTCGAACCCACGACCTCTACTAATTGCTTTTAAATATTCATCAATGTTCTACATTTTATTACAGGATCGTTCCGGTTCATTGTGCTGTTTTTCAACTGTATGCTGACGTTTGGGCCGTATTTCTGCTATGATATGCCAACCGTTTTACAGGCCGAACTTCAGGGAGTAAGTTTTCTGGAGAGTACATATACCGTGTGAGACACGTATTAAGCTATCAGTTGTATGATTGGTGCTCTCATCATCAGTACCAATCACATGGAGAATACGCCCTGAATTTTACCAGCTATATAATAACATCTTTTCTGAGAGTAGATAACATTTTGTCAGTTCAGCACCAGTCAAAAGCCAAAAAGTTGAAGAAATAGGGCGTGAATGCAGATTGAAAGTTAGAAGAGTAGGCCGTAAATCACCCAATCCGTCAAAAGTCTACATCCCCGTCAACTGATTGAATATTTGCGAACGTGAATCTCTGTCGTGCCCTCTTATCAGCAAAACAACTATAAATTACCGGAACTATATGGACTCGGCTGATACAACATAGCTGTATATAACTTACTCAGCTATCTTGTCGTTTAACCAACTATTGAATATCCATTCAACATTCCTTTCAGTTTATGCCTCTGTATATATCCTTACAGATACCGAATGTGACATGTGAATCTTTATCTAACGATTCGACACCCGACTCGTGTTGTGAAGATTGTTTGAGTATATCACCGGCGAACTATAACCTTCTATTCGCCGTTTTCTCCTGGGTGTAAGTATATTGCTAAAGAATATGCAGAGGATCTAAACTGTGTGTTGCCCATTAATGTTCTGGATGGTTATCACTTTTTTTTTCTTCAAATAACTGCTTGTCTGTTGTCATTTCCAAAATTTTCGAAATAAAGGATATGTGACGTTACATACGAAAAACTCCTTTGTGTGTGATGGTAATAAAGTCGAGTTTTTCCCACTCCAAACCTGCCATATAAGATTTTTCTTGAAGTTTATTTTCTGAAAAAAGTGAGATGTTCAGTTGCATAAAAATGGAGATATGATTGTTCAAAATGTGCTCCCGGGCTTATTTTGGTATTTTGGAGCATTTTCATGAACGGTTTTCTCCTGTAGCAAAAATATGACACCACAAACCAAAACCATTCGTGGTTCTTTCCAATAAACAAACCTCTTAATACATTGTGTGACAAAATTATTTTGGTTTGAGGTGTCATATATTTGGTATAAGTGAAAATTTTCACTGTAAATGCCTCAAAAATACCAAATCAGGCCGAGGAGCACATTTTGATCAATCGTATCTCCATTTTTATACAACGGAGTATCGCAGTTTTTTCGAGGCTGATATTTCAGTATGTAAACTTCTAGAAAAATCTGAGTTGGCAGGTTTTGGATTGAAAAATAAATTTAGCTTGATTACCTTCACACACAGGGGAGTTATCCCCATATTGTTGTCACATATCCTTTATATGTGTACATTTCTCTACCTAACGTTTTTCTCGGCCTCTTTTTTTTAAGTATAGTTCAGGTCCGACATGCAGTATTCAATATTAATGGAAAACAACTTTTACGCATGACAGTAAGCATCAGCTCGAAAAATGTATAACATGAACACTTCAAAAGAACACAAGATGTTTTCCTGCAAGGAAGAAGATGGTTTTTTTAGAGTAAGGGGTTTAACCATAGCTGGCAATCGCGGAGTTACATGTAAACAAGTGTATCGTTGACTCCTATATACAGGAATGCAGTCACAGTTCTTTTCGCTGGATTCTTCACAGACAAGATTGGCAATGGAGGTAAGGAATTATTCATCACAAAGCTTACTATATCGTGACGTTCCTAAACTTTCGGATCATCTTGGTCAACAAATAGGATTGACTTCCATAAACATGACAAAGACTAAACTTTCTCATCGTTCCTGGATTGGTGCAAGTTGTATGTCTTTGTAGTGTTTGTAATAATGTATCTATACAATTCGTAAACAACGGATGTACTCGTTGGCTTTTAGTATCATTACATATTAACAACAGTGTTTCGATGGCAGCCAAGATGAGAAAAATATTTTCAGTTGACAACGACTTTATTTAAATTTGAGGAAAGTTTCTCTATAACTTCTAGCAGTGCCAAATACAACTGGTAAAGGTGTTAGAATTTTGAGGATTTCGATAACGTGTAACCTCATCTGAATGGCAGTCTATTCGCCCTACTACATATAACATACGAGACCATTATCTCTGCTCAAATTTCAGTGGCAGTGTTGCTGTTTTCTGTTGTAACTTTGGCTGGTACGTCGCTGTTTGCTATAGCAACATTCGGGTTTTTACGTCAGACGACTGCCATGCTTCCTATGATGTTGATAGGACGAATGATGCTGGGATCTGGTAATGGAGGAATGAGAAGTGAGTCAAAGGTACTATAGGACCAAAGGCAGACGTCCGTGTATTGTCATGATAAAGGATGAATATGGATGAAGTGAATATGTACCCAGTACAGTTTATTATAGTGTTGGTTCATTCTTCCTCCCTATTACATCATTAAACAATCCCCTTTTAATTATCTTTCAAATTAATAGGGGGAAATAAATACAACCAAAGTAAAACGCCGTTGCCAAATACTCGTGTTTATCGGTGAAAAACAAATATATATACTGTACTATATACTTATATACATATATCTTTCTGCATCCTAACAATTGTAATGTTGTTTGTAACTGCAGTCGTTCAGGACCGTGTTACTGGGTTCTGGTTCAGAGATAAAGAACTAGCCATGGCTTTTGGTATAATGTTATCATTCTCCAGAATGGGAAGTGTGCTCAATTTCTTCGTGACGGTTGAATTGGCGGATCGTTTCGGACTCGCTTGGACTTTTTGCGCAGGTGAGTATCAATTTTGACAATAATCCAATATTTTAGTCATATTTCCTTCGTCACAAAACAGTCTGTGATGTCAACTGATATCACAAAAAGAAGCGATCAACTTTCTCAAGCCCCAGGAAATACTGTAGTGCTTTTCCCTCAAAGTCCGGGTCGCTTTCGATTTCGCTATTACACCTTTAATTTGATCATTTCGATATCCTATAAGCTTAAGCTTTGGACAGGAAAATGTTTCACGTTCGAATAGTTTTGTTTCTTTTTATAATTCTTCCTCTCTTTTTTTTCTTCGGAGATCAGTATTTGATAGTTTCCTCCCTATTTTTTTCAATATGATTTATCCTGTCTGTGTTTTTGAATTCACATGTGTTAGTTATCACAGAATGATCGGTTTTATACCCAGGTTTCTATCTCATGCGGTTGTGATATTAAATATGTCTTTGTATGCAATAAAGAATCTAGTCGTGCCAGGTTTTCTCGGGTTGTTCCGTCTCCATGTACCGCTTTCATTCTGGAGCATTATTCTTCATATATCTGTAAAGTCGTTGTCGTTGGTAATTTTAAGAACATCTTCTCGGTGTTCAAGAAAACTGATCGTAGATATATTAATGTCGGAAGCCATAAAGCATTCTTTAGCTCTACTACATACAAGAGATATCATTCATGGGATGTTTCTTTGTTTATAGAGTTGCTTGAATTTCTCATTAAAAATATCTATGTGAAATTTGGCAACACAATATATCAGCAGCATATAGGTATTCCAATGGGTACTAACTGTGCACCCTGTTGGCTGAACTGTATCTGTTCTCTTATGAATATGACTATATGCAGGCGCTCTCAAAAACCGATCCATTCAAAGCCCGTTCCTTGTCATTCACCAAACGCTATATAGACGATCTTCTCGCTGCGGATAATGTAAATGACGCAGTTAAGGATATATATCCACCTTCACTGGATTTGAAGGAAACTACAGATAGCCCTACAGGCACATCATATTTAGATCTATATCTCTATAAAAATGAGGCGGGCATTCTCTCTCAAAGAGATGACAAAAGAGATGATTACAATTTCGACATCGTAAACTATCCCTTTCTGGACAGTAATATTCCAGTGGGACCTGCATATGGCGTATGCATATCTCGCCTAGTAGCATTTGCTAGCTCCTGTGTTAAATGTGACGATTTTAATCAACGTCACAAAACATTGTTGCAGAAACTTATAGAACAGGGCTATTCCACCAAGCGCCTCCACTCAAAGTTTCTCAAATTTGGCGAAAATACGAGCGTACCGTGCAAGATCGATGACCTTACGCGTCGTAACTTGTGTCTAATTCCGCTTAACTCGGGGCTAGGGGCCGTATGAACCCATGTAGTTCAAAATCGTCATGGTGCTCATATGAACAATCACAATCAAAGCGTCACAATCAAAGCGTGATTGAGATACATCATTCTCTAGATGACGACTTTACAAAGATTATTATGGATTTAGAATACTGATCAGCGATACGGATTTTATATTTTTGGAACATCATGATGTCTTGTCGGCATCACTGAAAACTGTTGACCGCTTCTCTCTTGCAGGAAACTAGCCTATGTTTATGTATACTATGATTGTCTTTTTGAATTTGGTGCTAATACTGTTATATGGAATATGGAATAGGTCTTTGGATTATGGACGTGGATATTCTTTAATGGACGACGGCTGAATTATGAATGACGGACTAGACGCTTGTAATTTAACAATTCTCTGTATCTAAATCAGGATTAAATACGAGGTAACGGCCCCTGTGTTACATACGAGGTTCCAATCACCACATACAATTGTTGATGAGTTTTGTTGTATAAACTAGGTTTGTTAGTATTTGGTGCATATATACTCGACGTTAACACTTTATTCTCCCTCTCTCTCTCTAAAGTAACCGGTATGTCCTGAATGGTAAGAGTTAAGTAACCATCGGTGTATTTTTCTACCTGAAAAACGTGGAAAACGCCCAAAGTATGACGTCGTTAACGCTATGTCTGAACGGATCTGGAAAACCTCTGGTAGTCTTTCTTTCTTGAACTTCCTCTTGGTATATCACAGAACTTCCTCTTGGTATATCACAGAACTTCCTCTTGGTATATCACAGAACTTCCTCTTGGTATATCACAGAAATATACAGAAATAGAGCTTTTCATGAACAGAGCATGATCTGGATGAGTTATTACATGCATGAATATACATGATTACAACAAGAAGCAGGGTATACATCATATAATTTACAAGATAACATTGAATATGACGTAAACTTGAAAGAGTACTCTAGTTACAACTTTAAGGCATCCCTTACAATTGCGTCCGCAGCATTGCTGGATCTATATATGGGTGTCACTTGTCAACAGAGGCAGTACCGTATGATGGAGGAAAATGAAAACAAAATCCCCTTTTATTGTTAGTTTGTTTATAAAAAAAATGATTTATATCGCTGTTAAAACGTTTACATAATGTTAATATTTCTTATCCTGGGCATTTTTCCTACGTTATAGGGGCTTTTCTCTGTGCTATTGGTTTTATATGCGCAATTGTACTAAGTGGCTTAGACAGATATGGAATACGGCGACTTGGCCAAGAGAAAAGTATAAAGATACAGGCGAAGAAGGTGGTAAGTATATGATAAGATATAAAAATAATTATTGACAGACGCCTGAGTAAGACAATGCCTTTCGTTATCAGATTTGATAACATTGAACTTTAATAAGGTATCATTAATGCTATAACAAATCATCAAACTAAATTCAACCCTTTATGGTAATATCTCTTCACAGAGCGCCACCGATATCCGTCATTTTCCCACCGTGTATTGGCTGCTGGTGCTGACCATCACGGTATTCTACAGTACCATCATGCCGTTCATAGCAGACTCCAGGTAAGAATCATAGCAGACTCCAGGTAAGAATCATAGCAGACTCCAGGTAAGAATCATAGCAGGCTCCAGGTAAGAATCATAGCAGACTCCAGGTAAGGATCATAGCAGGCTCCAGGTAAGAATCATAGCAGACTCCAGGTAAGAATCGTAGCAGACTCCAGGTACGAATCATAGCAGACTCCAGGTAAGAATCATAGCAGACTCCAGGTACGAATCATAGCAGACTCCAGGTAAGAATCATAGCAGGCTCCAGATAAGAATCATAGCAGACTCCAGGTAAGAATCACAGCAGACTCCAGGTAAGAATCACAGCAGACTCCAGGTAGGAATCATAGCAGACTCCAGGTAAGAATCACAGCAGACTCCAGGTAAGAATCATAGCAGGCTCCAGGTAAGAATCATAGCAGACTCCAGGTAAGCATCACAGCAGGCTCCAGGTAAGAATCATAGCAGACTCCAGGTAACAATCACAGCAGACTCCAGGTAGGAATCATAGCAGACTCCAGGTAAGAATCACAGCAGACTCCAGGTAAGAATCACAGCAGACTCCAGGTAGGAATCATAGCAGACTCCAGGTAAGAATCATAGCAGACTGCAGGTAAGAATCACAGCAGACTCCAGGTAAGAATCATAGCAGACTCCAGGTAAGAATCATAGCAGACTCCAGGTAAGAATCATAGCAGGCTCCAGGTAAGAATCATAGCAGACTTCAGGTAAGAATCATAGTAGGCTCCAGGTAAGAATCACAGCAGACTCCAGGTAAGAATCGTAGCAGACTCCAGGTAAGAATCGTAGCAGACTCCAGGTAAGAATCATAGCAGACTCCAGGTACGAATCATAGCAGACTCCAGGTAAGAATCATAGCAGGCTCCAGGTAAGAATCATAGCAGGCTCCAGGTAAGAATCATAGCAGACTCCAGGTAAGAATCACAGCAGACTCCAGGTAGGAATCATAGCAGACTCCAGGTAAGAATCATAGCAAACTCCAGGTAAGAATCACAGCAGACTCCAGGTAAGAATCATAGCAGGCTCCAGGTAAGAATCATAGCAGACTCCAGGTACGAACCATTGCAGACTCCAGGTACGAGTCATAGCAGACTCTAGGTAAGAATCATAGCAGACTCCAGGTAAGAATCATAGCAGACTCCATGTACGAATCATAGCAGACTCCAGGTACGAATCAAAGCAGACTCTAGGTAAGAATCTAGCAGGGTGCTTATTCCAAGGAGGAAAATGTTTGCACGGTTAAAATTTAGTTCCTAAAATATGTGGAATTTTAGTTAAACAGATTGAGTGGTCGGTACTCCACTGATAACAAATTAACTCTTTGTAGAAATGTGCATTGTGAGGTGTTAATGATTGCACGAGTGTGTAATGTGTTCTAATTAACTGACCAGCCTAATTGTCTGACAGAAGAGCGCCCTGGGCTTTGCCCTAACACAGCCCAACAAGTTTTAGTCAGTTTTCAACGTTTAAATCGTATTTGAGTCACTATAATGAATACTTTTTTGTACAAAAGATATCTGAAATAATAAGGTTCGTGGCTAGGTTGTATATGCCAGGTATGCATTTCGTTACAGAATTCATGAGAAATATTATAATTATTCCTCCAAATGTACATGTATAGCCGGACGATTTTTTGAATGATTTCTAGCATTTCATGTTTTTGTCAAAATTCAAGTTTTCAACTCGTATTTCTCGAAAAATATTCATACTACGCTTATGAAATTTGGCATGCCTGTTATTTACGTTGTGATCTAGTATAACCTGCGTCTCAGTTTTTTTAAAGTTTGGCTTAGTTTTTTAATTATTTAACTTTTAATGTAGAAAGTTGTAAGATAATCAAATTCTGTCAATTCGTTTCAGTTGAAATGCTATAAAAATAGAACTAGACAGACGCTGTTCATTAGTTCTAGTCCTTGGTCAATGTATAGCATCACATTTGAGATACTTTGAACAGTTTTCATGAAATTTCAATTGAAAAATGGAGGCTATTGTTTTCGTTTCATTTTTTTTAAATTTTGCATATTTTCTACACTGTTGTAGCAACAGTTATGTAAATTACATAAGTGAATTCACCAGGACATACACCCTCATAAAATATATAAATTATTATTGTTATGATGAATATTTATTGCCACAGAAGACAAATTATCAAGGGTGTATAAAACTGTTTTTATATTCTATTTTCCGTTTATGTGCTATCAGCGTAAATTTATGAGTTGAGGGACAGGTCACCATTACGCTTCCCACTCAATCTGTGTTTGACTATTTTATTCTGTTCAAAATGGGAGTGTTCTCGAAATCATCATATTGAATATTTCTAACTCGAACTAGCGAGTTATGGATTTATAGAGAATTAAAATTTCTTCCTGGCTAATTTTAGATATCCTTGCAATTTTGACGTACAGGATTTTCTCTTATAACAAAATATCCCAGATCCAACTAATATTATATTTGCACATGATGTATGAATTGTTTATTTGAAAGATCGGGGAGTGGTTTTGGTTTGAAGTGTCGGGTCTTAACCCGTCTTCTTGCGAATGTCTGGAAAATACTGAAATATGTAGGGGAATTTCAGGCCTCCTTCGCAATGACTTCAATTCGAAACTTCATTAGACGGACTTTGATTGTGAAATAAATTAACTCCATTTGAAGTTATACACGGAAAGATTTTTTACGAGTGAATGTATATTCTTTAGAAAATTCCCCCTGCCGCTCTTTCGTTCTTGGCGTTCGCAATTTTCATCTTGCCCAATCTCAATCCTTTACTTGGGGAAAGCGTGTTCTGAAATAAGCTGAAAGAACCCGTTGTCAATAATTTGGGTTGTAATACGTATCATTTGCTTCATTTTCAGTAAATTCATTCAGGACAAATATGGATTTTCAAAAGCAACGTCATCTTACTTTGCGGGTGTGGTTTATGACGTGGCCTTAATATTTTCTCCAATATTTGGACTGGCGTTGGTATGTTTGTATATCTCTCTATATATAATTCCAACTTAAAATTTAATGCTGTAGACATGTGATAATTCCTCTTTTAAGTAATCGTTATTATTTACTTAGGCCACCGAGCTCAAACAACATTTTTCTTTCAATTATATTATAATCAGAGCTCAGCAATGTGACTCGGTCTATTCACCATAATATTATATTATTTAATTTTTGTATATTTACTTCCTGCCAATATGATATAGTTATTAGTATTTGGGATATAACAAGCCCTCTGGGGTTTTATTCCCGCCAATCTTAGTTGTTCAACTATAATCTCTGCATAAATATATACTCTTATATTGTACATAATGTATGGTGATTAAACATCCATTCACAATCATTCAACTTTTAAAGGCATCACATATCTATCCACATATTCCATTCATTGTTAACAGTTCCAAAATCGTTGCATTTAGGTGTTTTCCAGTTCACGTCGCCTGCAATGTTCACGTTGTTTAGGCGGCCGTATTGGCCATCAGTGGTTTTCATTCATATTTATGAGTAACCGATTACAGCATGGAAACATTTACCTGTTTATTCAAAAGTTAATGGTATCGTTTTCTGAACACTGAAATTATACCACAATGCTTAACGAAATCATGTTGTCAAGCGAAAGTCAATTTCTATGACTTCAGATTATTAAGTTAAGTTTAGATTTTCCATATACTAAGCACATTTCATCCACAATGACGCTGTGTTACAATAAAGAATGTATCTGATTCAGGACAGATTAGGTAAGAGAGGATGGGTCGCCTTATGCTGCACCATTTCTGTTGTGCCAGTCTTTATGCTGTTCTTGTTTACGGACATCCACCCCCTTCCGCTGACGGCTGTTCTCGGGTTCGCCTACACACTTGCTGCAGTAAGTTGATGTTCTATTACATATGTCATGTTCAGACTAACGTTAGCAAAAGGAGGTGTTCGCTTTAGATGGGTATTTTTCCCTCAAGTGTCACTCGCCGTTGGTCTATTGTCTCTCGCACAGCCGGCCGGTATATGGTGACGTAATGTTGCGGTATTCCCAACTCCTTGTCAGCCAGTCGAGGCCAGTCTGATTATAATTTCTGGTTCAAACAGTCACCATATATATTCTTATGAATGAACCATCTATTTACCCACACTGACCAGTAAAATTATTATATCAACGACTCCCAAATGTCTGCCAAAAGTTCAGGACGGGTGTAACAATCGATAAGGAAGTAACCACAAAATAAAACATTTTGGCACAAGCATAATCGCTTGGGAAAGCAAAGTATCACCTCCTGTTCAGGGTCATTTCTTGAATAAAAATGAGATAATATTTTAGTTGCAATGCTGTAATCATCTGCGTTAGCGGCATTGAAGAAACGAGTATCTGTATAGTCATATTGTAATGAAGTACAGACACACTGAAGAATATCAGTAACTGCTGTGAACCAGGAATTTCCCGGTATTGGCCTAACAGGCCTTGGTATTACACTGAAGCATTTTGACATTTTTCTATATTATGAAAATATGACACCTTTAACCAAAGCGACTTTTCAATATTATATATGGTCAAACCTACCGAATTTAGATATCTTTGACTCGTTTTGGTTAAAGGTGTCATATTTGACATATAAAGGAAATTCCCTGCAAGAATATCACCAAAACTTCCAAAAACAAACAAATGCCCATTTTATAACATTCGTAATATCTTTTTTACTTATTTTTTCTTGGTGAAAATACAGAATAAGAAAATTCAGCATGTTCTCTCTCAAACTGATAACTTTTCAAGTAAACACGAGCTTTTTTTCACTTTATAAACGCAACACATAGAGGAAAAAAATTCGGTGAAACCGAACACCTCTTTACAATTCAATGTACTCCATATTATCAACCACTAATGTTTCAATACGATAAGCACATGCATTGCTCAACTGAGTACAATTTCGTTCCCACTTCATAACAAATCTTCAACATGAAAAATATACCTAACATAAAAGTTATATTGATTTTATACATAGGTATCAAATAATGAACTACATTCACCTTTCTGAAACTCACCTAATTTCACCCAATCGTACCCCTAATTGTAAAAAAAAAGATCAGGTAGCGAAGTTAAAAAAAAAACTTCTTTCGTCGACGTTTTCCACAATGAAAACTTCTACCTTCCACCCTTTAAGCTCAAACGGATAATAAGCATGTGTTCGATGTTTCGCGTGGAACCAGAAAAGTTTCATCCAATCCAAGATTTAGTCAGTTTAGCAGATCCGTATATGATGGTACATAACAAACGTAGGGTTATCAGTCTGCTCAGGGTGAGACCTCTCAAAGAGAAACCACTTCCGACTGAAAAAAGTAGGAGCAACTAAGGAAACTAGCCACAGGGAAATACTAAATTCACACAAGAGTTTGGCTTCTACAAGTGCGAAAATCTTGGACCCTTTCTGAAAAATTGCCTGAACAGTTCATCGAAAGGAAGTACAGAAAGAAGCAGTTCAGTTCCCGGTCTTCCTGTTCCAGTTGAAAATAAGGAGAATCGCCCCTGTTGGATATCACGAGAAGTTTTCTTTCCTATTATTCTTTGAGATTTTTAACTTGCAGCCATACAGGGAACATGAGTGTATTTAATGACATGCGGTTGAGAGATTTTCTGTAGGGTGGGCGAAAAGTGATCATATTTGAGAATTTGGGTGTTTTTTCCACCAACATGAAGGTAGTTCAGAGGGGATGAATGTTTCATTTGAAATTAGTGTTTTTAAAGTATGATCTCCAAGAAGATTTATACTTATGGAGGGAGTTTCTACTGCACGTAAGCCTCGTAAGTTGGATAAATATAGGTGATATGGCGGATACGATGGTTAGACTGAGAGAGTATTGCGGGACACTGGGTGTATTCAATCAATGGCGAGCAGCGACTTGGTAAACTGGTAAACTGAGTTTCTCCTACTTGCTGAATTCACTAGGGTGAGATTTCCCAATGGAGTAGAGCAATACAGTTATTGATGCAAGTAGTCTCTAATGCAACTGAATTTCGAAATCATTCTCTAGAGTACGAAAAATCTCTTGTGGAAAACTCTTGTATTATTTTTAATTCATGCACATTTGGAATTTGTGCAATCTGCCATACGAGATGGGTCTTTCATTCATTGGGTCTAATTACTAATATTTATATTGATGTTCGGAGTTCAATTGATATGATGTACATTCTTATTGAGTAGACGCATTTATACGCTTTGATTATTTCGCTCATCCATGTCTCGAAATAAAAAAAACATGTTACATCAAGTAAGTCTTTCAATTATTGACGGTAAACGTCTTTATAAACGAATGCTTAATATTGAATGTCGGAACTTACGATTGCTATCAGTCGTGGTTTGATTTGAACTATCCATTTAAACACCGTGAAGATGTAAATCACATTGCGTTGAAATGGCTCCTAGCGCCCGATTAAACGGAATTAGGCATAAATTGGGGAGATATGCAAGAGAAATTTGACCTCTGGCGACTAAAAAGCAACCACAGTCTTTCTTGGCATCTCAAATTCAGACCAGAATACAGAGCATTCTAGGACGTAGCCTTGGTATCTCAGCCACGCTTTAATTGTACATTTGGAAACTAAGAAGAAACCATACGGCCCCTAGCACCGGGTTAAGTGGAATAAGTTAGAAATCTAAGCACCAGAGATGTACGCCACGATCGTATCTTCCCGTCAGTGTGCGATATTTATCACAGTATGACGCTCTGTTATAAAGGGAGATAAGTATCCGACAGATTCACCTTATCGACAACAATGAACTGTGAAATGCAGAGTTTGTCTTGCCGGCATCATTGAAAAATGTTTACCGCTTGTGTCTTGCAAGAAAATAGCTTGGGTTCATACGTATTATTTTATTTTATTTTTGGGTGTTGATGCTAACAGTCCGTTATATAAAAGGTATTTCGAGTATGTGATTTTTTGTCAGTAGGCCCTGGACTGACCAGTGAGCATTTGTTTGAATATTGCCATGGTTTGAATATTGAATGTCTTATCGTACGCCTATCATCACATCGCACCTACACTCCCCACATGGCTTACTAGGTTTGTTCATATCTTAGTGATTCCAATATAGTTTGGGGATTTGAAAACAAAAATAACCCAAAAACAGCAACAAACGCGGTGTGGGGTAATAACGCTAGCGAAGAACGAAATAATAACAAAAACGATCCGTAAATCTTCACGAACCCTACCATCTCGCATATATAACTACGATTTCTACTGAAATTCGATTTTCATTAAAAAAGTTATCAATTATTTACAACACTAGTACACGCTATGAACCTATTTAATATTTGTTCTGTTGCTTTGAATCTATTACGATATATGCAACACTGACAGTAAATATATTTACGGTATAGCTTATTTCATTGTTTTGTCTAGAAGAAACTAGGTTATGCGAGGACAAAGAACAAATCCGAGAGAGAGAATTGACACATGTTACAAGTTTCGCTATACATGATTAAAAATGCTGGTTTTTCTCCCACTACTGATTTGACCAAGAGATGTTGGAAAATTCATTAGCCAGTTATGCCAAGGAGGAGTCTGTTCGAGTTTACCATTATGCCTTTTGGTATTACCAACCTCCCAGCCACGTTTCAGCAAGACGATATATTTAAAATCGATGCTATTCACCGATTATTGATGAACATAGTTAGCTCGGACAGAGAAGTTCGCCAGTGCTTACATTGATAATATCATCATGTTCAGCAGAACATGAGCGGGAAATCTCCCAAATAAAATGTCCGGTGTTGCCAAATTTCAAGTACTTAGTTGTGGCACACAGTTCGCAAATCTGAGATAGAAATGATTTTGTGAAATTTTAAAATATTTTGGTGCTCTACTGCAACAGGGAAACTTGGAAAAACTCATCCAAATACCCATAAGCTAGCATTCCATGCACCCATAGAGCATGGCCATGTAGTCAACAGTCCGAGTCATTCAGAGCTTCAAGCAATGATGGGCACCGAGTATATGAAATTCAAACTTCGAGAAATTCTTTTCTTGATTCGTTTCCACTTCGGTGAAATTTGCTTTCCATTATCAGCAGAGATAAAACAAAATTCATGTAAATTAAACTACAGACTACAGTAGAACCCGTCCAGGAAGGGTTAGGATGGATTAAAAAGCTAGAACTGTGTTCATGCGCTGTAATAGTATTATGAAACCAAATGTTGGAATGTGATGGGTCAGGGCGAAATGAGGTCTATGAAGGAATTTAGGTTAAAAACTATCAGTTGACATTAATGGAGATTTTTAACCAACTTCACAAAGATTGATGCCTGAGGATTATCTAGTGGTCTATATCAGTAGAAATCTCACTTTAAACCTCGCAATGAAGAGGACGAGTGGGACAATGTGTCGTGAAGTCCTAGGTCAATAATACATATAATTGGGTCAATAATTGAGATCGAGATAGCTGATAAACAGAACGGCAGCCGTGTGTGTATATTAAAAGCAGCGTAAATTTTCCAACAAAACGTTCACGTTATTTTGACGGAACATGCTACCGAAACGTTACGGATATTTTCAGATCCCTGTTGTGGAATAAGTCACGAGAAAATAGGCTCATTATTACAAAAAATAATCAAAGATTGTAATTTTGCTCATCAGATCAGCATGTGGCCGTCTGTGACTATGGTGGTTGAGCCGGCGTATCTGGGGACAGCTATGGGGGTGACCACGTGTTTACTGGACGTAGGACGGGGGATCAGCAATCTCATTGTGGGCAAACTTTTAGGAGATACAGAAAAGTAATTGAATTTCTATTGACAGAAATATCTGATGTTGACATGAAGATTCACATACATGATGCATACGCTTTAAAATCTTTCACTTTGAACACGACTTCAGGTTGAATAGGGAATATCGTTACCAGTGAGGATTTTAAGAGAATATCTCCACTCTGTTTTTCAGCGTCATCTGGAACTGTCTGAAGGTCAATTCCACAGCACGCGTCATGGCATGCAAACAAAATATACGCGTTATTAACGTATTCTGGAGCAGGCGACACGACGTCGTGATTCAGCGAAAAGGCGTTGAAATAGCCATGGTTCTAATTTTGTCGCGCGTGAAAAATGTGCTGTGTGAACGTACTGAGTGAATAACAGGGGGACCACGTTTGGTTCTCCATGCCAAAACGCGGGTTGCGAAAATTGGCTTTTATTAATTATTAATGAATTATACTGTCCGACATGAAAAATTGTCACCCATACTACTTGTGTTCAAGAAATGAACCTCATGAAGACAAGCAGACGTTTCTCCATCTAATTAAACTCCTTTTCTTCTGTCCCTTTCTACAGCATAGCGATAGCTGAGAAACTGGATCGATGGAAGCATGTCATAATTTTTCTGTCCTGCTATGCCGCGTTGGCAGTTGTATGCGCATGTATTCTGAACCTGGTGGACCACAAGAAGGTAAAATTTCTCAACTTGTTTGAAATTTTGATTTGAAATCATTAGATTTGCGCTAAATGCACTTATTGTGTCATTTGGTTCAAGATAAACTAACCTTCAAGTGCTTAATTAGATTCGGTGCATCTTTCTGCAGTAGGTGCGTGAGAGACACTCAACATGAATTGTGACGGGTAGTATGTAATAGTTATCGAGACCACATGAATACTCGCGGTTGTATGTACATTCACGTGCGGGCAAATTGTACACCATAGGTGAACAATTTGCATGCACGGACGCGACTGTTTATACAGCTTGAATCTTGAACCTTAATCGATAGCGGTAACCCACTTGCGCAATGGCTCTATAGATTTCCTCGCACGAGTTATTGGTTTCCGTCAATTATCTCGTTGAAACGGAATTTGCATATGTTAAGGTATTTGAACTGTGGGAGTACAGAGATGTTCGGAAGGAATCGATGCAACACCGTGGGGACAAAATTGAACTCTGCGTTTTGTCTTTGTCAATATTTTGAAATGATTATGTTCCTGTTAGCAGAAAATTCACAGGCGTTTACTATAGGCTGTGGAATATTAACTGCTGATATTTGAATAAACAATTGTAAACTTTTTCAATTTAAATTGTACCAGTGCACAAAATCTCACTGTTGACTTGAATTATCTTTAAAAGTTAAGATAATGAGCCTATCTGGTTGAAATAAATTCCCAAATGTCAATTCCGTGAAAACAAATCTGGATCATATCTTCGCAGAACTCAAGTGTTTATATTTAATGAGAAACACTGTTCATCAAAACTGCATATTTTGGCAAACTGATTAACAGGGCCTCCTGGATAGTAGTTAAATGTTACCAGTACTGAATTTGAATTTTGAAGACAAAATCTAAAGCTGAAATCTTCGAAACCGTATTTATTTGAGTATTCACCTGATCTGCTCTAAGCACACACGAGCAGCCGACTAGGGTGGCTTAGTAAACTATTCGTTGAGGAGAAAGTGTTGTTTCCCTTTTTACAACTCCGCTGGAAATATGCAAATCACTCGTCCCATTGGAAATTGTCTTGTATCCCTGTAGTCTGTATAAACTTTGTGCAAGCTTATTGTCATAGGGGTACACCAGGCACAGGAATCATTCTTAGCTTAGTGTTGATATGTCATTCATCTGCGTTGTCAGTTTCAGATGCTGTACATTGATATTCCGAAAACACTTGTTTCTCTTGATGCAGGTATATGCTTACTTTAATAGGTTTGATAATCAGGTGTTCAATTAACACCCAAGTACTGCTGCTTGAACACCTGTGCACATGTAAAGCCCACTGCAAACCAGGCGATTCACGGCAAAGAATGTCTCGTGATAGACAACAGAGCCAGTGTGTAAAGTAAAAAAAAAAGACTTTATGAAAGATGAATTTCCATAGCTATTAATATTCATCATTCTTCTGATGTGTACGTAAACTATTGCACAATTTACACACCGTAGTTCCCGCGTATGTTATTTGCGTGGGAACGTGCACAGCTTTTACAGATACCATGCACCCCGTGTACATCGATAGTATCGTTACGGTACTGGGACAGGATTGCTATTCACCCGTCCGATGTTCAAGCGATAGCCTTATTTTGCTGTAGAAGTAGAAACAAAGTGTTATTATAATTCCCTTTTGCTTCTAATCAGTCTTTTAGGCCTGTAAATTCTGATCTCACTGTATCTATTTCATTCACAGAGTAAATGTCTTAATAAAAAGCGCCTAAAACCGAAGCCACAACAAGGGGAGACATCAAACAAGAATGACAACTCAGACGAAAGTTCAGACGATCTAAAACGACCGCTTCTTCGTGGTAACGATCCTGCAGTTAACTGAACGTGAACAACGGTATCAACAGCTACATGTGACCAGAGCAAAGATTGCTGAACTACGTGCAATAAATAGAACAGACGAACAGTCGGTATCGACATGGTCACGAGTAGTGCTGATCTTCTCAGTTCATAGAGAGGACAATCACCATTTTGACGAGAGTTAAAATCCATGACAGAATGATACAACTGTTTTCAAAAGGAATGATACACTTTCAGAATATATTCTAATTCGAGAGGTGTCTTTGAGTGTGTGTGTGTGTGTGTGTTGGTGTGCGTGTGCGTGTGCGTGTGTGTGTGTGTGTGAGTGAGTGTGTGTGACTTCCATGCAGTGCTGATCCTCTGGACGGAATGAGTTGAAAACAATTGTGGTTGTACGCCGGATTTACGAGGTTCTTGCTTTTCTCGCATATTTTCCAATTATTGCGTAAACCGTAGGGTAGGACGAAATCTCTATTTATTAAGTCGAAATTTTTCGTTACACCGTGGGGGCCCTACCGATGGAAACGTATTCCGTTTGGATTTACAAATCCTGCATCGGCGTTACAGCGATGCATGAGTGATGCAGGAGTGTTTCTAAGGCCCATGAAATGGAATGAAACATGCATGCCACATTCTAGAGACATTCGAACAACATGTCAAATATGCTGGATAGACTGAAAGAGAAAGGAATCTTACTGAAACGGACTAATTGCAAATTCTTATCGAATGATGGTTCATCTATCTTCAAGACAAAATCAGACAAGACTGTCGTCTTGGACTAAACCTATTTTTACTTATTCATACACATCTAGATTTGGTTGCTTGTAGCTTAACAAATTTTCATTTAATTTACAGTGTCATGGTATTGTAGTCAATTATTAGATATTGTGTATGTTTCTCGAATACAACGTAAGCTTGTTGACGTACTGTTATGTGGGTCAGCCATCTGGAGCTTTCTCGAAGGCTATTGTGGACTGTATCTAGGTCAGATGATGCCACAATGCTGTGTATTCTAGAAGCTTCTTGATTTGTAGAATGATCTGGAATGCCTCATAGAGTATAAATATCGTGTCACTCAGTTATTTAGGGGGGAATTTAAACTGACTTTCTATGTGAGGGTTATACTATGTTACCTTTGGCTGTAATTACGGACTGCTGGATTATTTACTCCTGTGTATTAACGTTTACGCTATTAAACCGTCGGATATTGGACACTTACTGGGATTGTGAACAACTGAGCAGTGTTGGATTACCGTTATACAGAAGAGCGATTTGTGCGCGTCAACAGGGACTGTAAAATATACACCGGTATAGCATTGAACAGTAAGACTATATTTCACACATTTATTTGTTGTATTAACCTTACTTAATTTGTATATGATTTTAGTATTGTGAATAAATATTTCATTGTTAATCCTTGACTTCACACACTTTTCTGTTACGTTTTGCCGTTATTGTAAAATTCACGTAACAACAGATTTAGATCGGACTGTACGATTACTAGTAGGACGGTCGACCGAACACAATTCTCAATCATATATTTCGTTCCTATTTCGATTAGAAATGATACGATCAGGAATTCAAATTCCATACACCTGTATATCTGTTCACGAACATAGGAAACATTGAGAGATCTATCATCGATAACATAGTATTTCCTACTCAATAGTGATTCTGGAGACGAAATAATCTTGACTACAATTTCAGATATTGCTCGGAAAAACCGGTAATTTACAAGAAAAAACTGTTTATTCACCGAAACTACCACCAGTACAATAAATATCAATCTGGATGATCTAGAGTTGGGGATTGCCAAATACTTCTGAAT
Organism: Hanleya hanleyi; assembly: GCA_036873755.1. Classification (NCBI taxonomy): domain Eukaryota; kingdom Metazoa; phylum Mollusca; class Polyplacophora; order Lepidopleurida; family Hanleyidae; genus Hanleya; species Hanleya hanleyi. The sequence continues at coordinate 59,896 of JAVTVY010029915.1, forward strand.
GTAGCTTTATTCAAGTCAGTCCAGAAGTCGGATACTTCTAACCAGAAATAGTCATTCTTTCGTTTCATTGCCGTCTCGGATTCTCTGTTCGAGAATGTCTTGGCAATGTTCACGGAGTTCGATATTCCGTGATTGTCTCTCGTACAATTGGCGGCGTGATTGTCTGATTGGCGATCGGCGGAGTGATCGTCTCTTGGGCAATTGGCGGCGTGATTGTCTGATCGGCGATCGGCGGAGTGATCGTCTCTTGAACAAATGGCGGCGTGATCGTCTGATCGGCGATCGCCGGAGTGATCGTCTTGACGACGGCTGGTGGAGTAATCGTCTCCTCGGCGATAGTAAAGCTTGTAGTTGCCTCATGGTTACGCCCCGAGTGCTCGTGAAGAGTGCTGTCCGCTTTGGCCCATTGCTTGAATACTCTGTATAAGAGGGATGTCCGATTACCTGAAAAACCAGGACGAATAAATTTTAGAATAAACGTTATTTCAGCCAAGCTCCAGAAACAATATACCTATGGTTGCAATTGAACATTGCAATTGAACTTAAAATATCTAAACTTAAAATAATGAGCGGTGAAAATATCAATATAACATATTTATACTCAGTTTTTAACATCCATAAATTCTGTCATTGTACTGAATTTGATGGTTACATAACTCTTGTAAAAAAGGGAACTTAGGAATCTGATCAGCTATTATAAGAAATATAATGTAATAAATCAAGTGAAGTTTATATCAAGATGGAGCAAACTGAGATGGCAGAGTAACCATATCTACTGTTAGTAAATGCTACTACTAATTTTTTATATATTTAATAACACATTTAGGCAAAAAGAACACTCAACCCAAGTATAACGGGAATATATTGACGATCAGCTGGTCGTTTTCGTCCACAATAGCTCGTTCCACTTCAGATACCATGTGTCCCAATTCGACCTGAAACCTTCCTAAAGCCAATTTAGTTATTTTGAACGATTCTCTCCAGATTTGGTCAGCGTTTCGGCGCCCTGGTATTTCATTCCACCCCAGCGGATTTCGTTGAAAGACACGAACTGTGAACACCCAAGGGTCAACATCCACAATTCTGCAATAGAATATGATTGAATTGGATTGAATTTGTTCACCAAACAAAACACAGGAAGCAATAACAGAGAATATACACAGTAATGACTCGATGGACAGGTTTGCATAATATAGCGGGAATATAACCACAGAGGGCTTATGTGTGTTATTTTAGCAGCTGGAGTCTCGTTTGTGAATTTGAAGAATGGTGGATATGGTACCGGTATTCTGTTATATTTGAAGAAAAACATTAAAAAGTTATTAAGATATACATGAAAGAAAACTATTGTCTCGGTTAATAAGGTCACGCTATTGTCATAAAAGCCATGTAACCTGTAGGGCCTACATGGAAACGGACATGGAGTATTCACATTGGGCACTTAGCAGGTCTAAAAAATGAAGCTTTAGTAACATTTCAGCATATACAGAGTTAGTCGTGGTATGGATATATGAATAAGTTATTTTGACGTATATCGTTAAACATATCATGTATAAAACTACAACATTACATATGATGAAGTAGTGTAAAAAGTAGAGTCCGGTGTCACATGCGCAAGTAGCAGGGTATTGGGTATGGATGATGTAATCAACGGAAGCGACGTATTCAATCACTGGACTTGAACCTTCACCGAAAGGAATGTAATCACAGGAAATGACGTATTCCCCGGATATGACGTCACAACTCAAAAGGACAATGATCGCGGTGTGACATCTGATAATAAAATGCCCAGGGACATAGTTCCTGTATACAGTTTAGACGTGATAAAACGATGTTGAATTTGTGCAAAATTCTTTAAATATTGCCCAAACTTTATTAAAGGCGGTCAGAAAAATACGCCTGACGGAAGTTGCTTCAAATGGTAAGCTTCCACTATACCTCTTACGTAATACAGGAATTGCTTGGAGAAGCCTTTCTAGGAAAGTTTTCTTCTCCACACATCCCAACAGTCGATCAGTGAGATCACAGATGACGGACACCACCTGTTCCTTATCGGGATTTTTGGAGGCCTCCATTTCTCGCTTCACAGACTTGCTCATGAACGAGACAATTGCAGCAAAACCTACACAATACGGATATACATTTCAGATCAATATGTATTTACAATTCGAAATATAGATGTGAATGTATGTGTCGAAGCACTTTTAGTTTTCCTTTAAAGTTTTCCAGGAGGAGAACATTCTTCCAAATTGACGCATGCCAAAAATTATTCAAAGCAGGACCTAACAGGACGACCAATTATCATTTTACACCGGATTGTACCAACAAGTTAGTTTGGATTTTAAACCAGTTGTCCGTTATGTTAAATAATTATTAGAATCAAAACTTTTAAAAAGTACGAATACATTCGATAATATTTTACCTTCAAACTCCCGTCCAAATATAGCTACATTGACCTCTGAAATAATTTCCATTTTAATCAGGTTTAACACGGATCGTTCATCATCTCCGAGTTTTCCTTCAGCGGTTAGGTTTACTATTGTGCTGTGCAGGTTTCTTTCCGCCCATCGACCGAGGCCATCTGTCATGCGGACATCAAGATCAAAAATACATATATCTAGAATAATAAACTAATGAAAGGCAGCAATGAATTTATGCCGTGTTCAGCCCAATATTCCGTCAGGAGTTTTGGTTTTGAGAAGACACAAAACAGATATCAGAACAGTCATTAACGGTACAGGAATTCTTCCTGATCAGTACAGGCAGAAAGAGTGCAGGAATTCTTCATAACTAGTACAAGCACAATGAGTTCCAGCAATTCTTCATAACCAGTGCAGACTCAAAAAGTGGAGAAATTATTCATAACCCGGACAGGCACAAAGAGTGGAGAAATTATTCATAACCCGGACAGGCACAAAGAGTGGAGAAATTATTCATAACCAGTATAGGCACGAAGAGTGCAGCAATTATTCTTAACCAGTATAGGCACGAAGAGTGCAGCAATTATTCTTAACCTGTACAGGCAGTAGGAGTGTAGAAATTCTTCACAATCAGTACAGGCACGAAAGGTGAAGGAATTCATCACAATCAGTACAGATACAAACAGCGCAGGGATTATTCGTAACCAGTACAAGGGCAAACATAGCAGCAATTCCTTATAGCCAATACAGATTCAAATAGTGCAGAATTCTTCAGGATGTCGACTTCTTTTCCAGATTATCTTCCGATATTCTCGAAAAGCAGTTTTTCCCTATTAATGCGCGTTGTTACGCAAAAAACTGAATACGACTTTTTAACAAATATTAAAATAATGTTTGGATATCCCACGATGCATTGGAAGGTGCAAGCCCATGATGCACTGGCAGATTATATCCCAGGATGCATTGGAATATGACATCCCATGATGCATTGGAATAGGACATCCCATGATGCAGTGGAAGATATCCCATGGTGCACTGAAAGATTTTATCCCATGTTTCTGTTCAGATTAACTTGAAGGATTATATCCATGATAGGCCTATTTAGTAATTTAATTTTTCTAGAAAAGAGCCGTTCTAAATTAATGCGGAAAAGCTCTTTATCTCACTTTAAACAAACATGGGAAGATTTCTTGGGTGCTCCACGATGCACTGGAATATGAAAACTCATGCTGCACGGGATGGTGATATCCCATGGATGCATTAGAAGATGATATCCCATATTGCATTGTAAGATGATATCCCATGATTCATCAGAAGATACTTTGTTATGATGTGTTGTTGGTTGACAACCCATGATGCAGTGGAAAATGAGATCCCATGATACACTGGAAACTCAGATCCCATGATGCACCGGAGGATGATATACAATGATGCATGATAAGATGATAACGTACGATTCACTGGAAGATGACATCCTACTATACATTGGAAGATAATCGATTATGCACTGGAAGAAAACACAAAAGGCACAGCCGGTGTGGAGGCTAAGAGTATCCGGTGGGTGCCCGGGTCCGGTCTCCCAACCCAGCTTATTTTATGAGCTAGGACATTTTTCTTCACATTGGGGACAAATGTCCGTCCTTGGTTACAATAGAAAAGGATATGAAAAGGGACACTAATCACCAGGGCATTCTTATTCAGTGACAACGGAACAGACACAAAGAGTGAAGGCCAAGAATTCTTCATAACCAGTTCACACTGTACAAGAATTCTTCATAACAATTAGAGATACCAACAGAGCATGAATTCTCCATAACCAGTACAGCCACAGACAGTGCAGAAATTCTCCAGGAATCAAATTTGTTTTCCACGTTTTCCAGGTTCCTTGGATTTATTCCTACGAAGTAGGCTCTCATTTCCAAATTCTCCGGTAATGAGTGAGTCCATCCGAATCCTTTCTCCGGCAAAATAAGGAGAACCGTTGACATTAGAACCTTGCTTTTTGACCTGAACGTGCATTAGGGGACTGTTACCATCAAGTTCTGAGCTGACCTACTTTTGATGAAAATTTGACCTACTTAGGTGACCTATAAACCTCGAAATTGGCAAAAACTGCCTCCTAATACCATGGAAATGCACTTAATTAGGTCAATGTCAGTGTGACCACACCTAATTGGGTCAAGGTCAATGTAACCTACTTTTTGACCCAATTCCTGACCTAACAAGGTGACATAGAAACCTCGAAATTGGCAAAAACAGGTCTCAATGCCTCCTACGACCATGGAAATGGGCTTAATTGTATTTAGGTACACATAAATCATATCAAACCCCAATTCGTAGATCCTGTGACGTTAGTCACACTGCCAGGTCCTTAATTCAATTGCGTATAAGTCTTCATCTCATTTTTAGCAAATGTTGAAGAATGCTTGGATACTCCAAGATGCATTGGAGGACGATAGCCCACGATGCTCTTAAAGCGGATATCCCAGCATGTAATGGAAAATAACTCATGATGCCTGAAATATAATATCCCATGATTCGTTATAAGATATCTCATGAATCGTTATAAGATATCTCATGATTCGCTATAAGATATCCCAACATACGCTAGAAGATCATACCCCATGGTACCCTGGGTATGATGATATAATATGATGAACTGGACGATGATATCCCATGATTATCGTATAGCTACATCCATATCTCAATCAGTTTTATGCGACCCATTTTCATTTGAGAAAAGCAAATCCACACGTAAAGACGATTGAATGTTCTTAACGCTTACCCGACACCAGCCTTTGAACGACGTTAGAGGTACAACCCATCCGTAGTTTGTATAACTCAGGAACAATAGCCTCCATTAGCTCGTCTGGTGAGGAATTCTTCTCCATATTGGCAGTGACGATGGTTTCCAATTTCGGTCGAAACTTTGTCAAGTCGATGTTATCTGACGAAGACAATCGATTAAGCACATCTGTAGTTGATCGATAGTAGAACATAGTTAAATCCGGAAGTGGTGATGAAAGCATATTAGAGTTTGTACCCATTACAGATAACGAGGTCATTTTCCGCCAACCAATCACTGCGAAATGAGCCCTTTTTAGTCCGCCAATAAGATTGTCGCCCCCTTAGCCTCAGACCACGCACGTGTGCTTGAGATAAATAAAACAAGCAGTTAGAGGAGGCTAAGTCCCCCGCCGAAATGGCAGCAATATTTTTTATCATTGTTGGTCTCAGGGGATATACATGAAGGAGGCAACTGCTACTTCATAGGCGTTGGATGCGGGCCTTTCTACCTTCCCAAGTTTTAAAATCAACCCAGAACGGTTGACTGAACGTTTTTTTGCTTCTGTAATATAGTTTCCATGCAATGAAGCATGGAAATTATGTAACCGAGAAGCTACCCCAAGCGACATCTCAAGGCATATTATCGGCAAACCAAATTTGACGAGAAGCTGAATGCATCCTCAACCTATTGTCTGGAAACCAAATTTTAAATTTGCCATCAGGTGTCTCCACCTGTAGGTGCAAGTGGGCGAAATGCAATCCCAAGGATCATTTCATGACATGGTGTATCAGCATACGAACTTTGGGAAGAATCTGAAAAGGGGTTATTGCCCGGAAACCAAATTTAGATTTGTATGCACAAGTGTGCGAAACACAATCCCAAGTGACATCTTCTGGCATATGAATACCAAATTTGATAAGAATCTGATGAGCAGTTGTCAAATTATTGCCAGAAACAAATTTCAGATTTTTCCACCAGGTGTCGCCACCAGTAGGCAGAATCAGGTGAAATACAATCCCAAGGGACATATCATGGCATGGTATCTGCATACCAAATTGCAGAAAAATCTGATGAGCGAAATCAAATTTAGATTTGACACAAGGTGGTGCTACCCGTAAGCACAAGTGGGCGAAACGCAATCCCAAGTGATATCAAATGTCAGGATATATTCATACCAGATTTAAGAAGAATGTGAAGAGCGGTTCTCAAGTTATTACCCGGAAACAAATCTGGTATTTCGCCACCAGGTGGCACCACCTTGTGAAATTTCGATTCTTGACCATCATATAAATGGATAAAAGATATGTAAGATGTCAATTCTGGACCACCATATAAACGCATAAATTTCGACTTTTCATTTAACAATTTTATGTAACTCTGTGTGCATGCAAACCTTGGTATTATGATGTGTTTTGACAAACCTATTTCCGAAATACTATTCCATGACCCATCAGGTCGGTTATTGTAAACAATTATTTGTGAGAATTAATTATGTAAGTTCAGATTTATACAGATAACGTAGAAACCGCTTATGTAAGTATAATGATTTAACCTTGGTTTTGACGAATGAATTATACAATGCGACAGATTTGTGATCTGTCTGTCATAATTGTACCGAAGTGTAAGAACATTTATGCCGGGTTAAATTGACAGTGTAAACGTCTAGTATTGTATATAACGGAATGAGCGGCACATTATAGTCAGACTAGTAACACCAGGTCTCCCTGATGGCAGTACCATCAGGTCTCACAGAGGCTCATGCTTCCAATAATAGTGATTGCTATCTCCAGTTCCGAAAAGTGACTGTTTACAGAATAGTCTGCCTACCAAATGATGCCGGTCATTCCTAAGTTAGGTGGAATGAATTTACAATAAATCGGCTTAATATTCAACAGACGTTTTCGTTGTATCCTCTCTCATTTAAAGAGTTTGTCAAGACTTCGAGAAATCTCAGAAGCCGGACCTTGGAAACTATTATTGTTTAGGTTTTATGAAGACCATCCCCGAGATCACACGCGCACAAGCCCTGTCGTCTTAAAGACCTCAAATTTCATAACCTGTAAGTAAAAGTGAGCGAAAGGCAATCCCACGCAACATTTTCTGGCATGATACATGCATGCTAAATTTGAGCAGATTCTGATGAGCAGTTCACAAGAATGCATATGCCAAATATTGAAGAAACTAGATACAGTCGATCGAATACGGTTGGAGGCATGCCTTTTGCATCTTTAGTAAAGGAAACATTCATTATTTGTGAAGAAAGTAAAAACGTAAAACTTAGGAAAAACATCATTAACATGGCCCCATAACATGCCTTGAGGGTAGCTACCCACATACCAAATTTAAAAGAATCCATTAAGGTCAAACAGTTACTGTCCAGAAATGCAATTTTACCTTGGTCCTCAGGTAGCGCCATGTGTAGGCAGATAGGCATAAAAAATAATCCCAACCGATATCTTGAGGCAAGATCCCTTGACATTGGAAATAGAAAATGTTAACTTGGCCTACAGGTGGCGCCACCTATGAGCAGATCGACAAGAAAAACAATACCAAGTGAAACCTTCAGGTAAGGTATATGTATACCAAACTTGGAAAGAATTCATTTGAGTATTAAAAAGTTATTGTCTGGAAACATAATTTTAAATTTGCCCCCAGGTGGTACCACCTATATGTGGATCGGCATGAAAAACAATGCCAAACGAGAAATTGAGGCGAGGTACCTACACACCAAATTTGGAATGAATCGGTTCAGGTTTTCAAAAGTTATTGTCTGAAAACACTGAACTTAGCTTTCAGGTGGTCCCCCTATCAACATGAAAAACATTCTCAAGCCAGATCTTAGGCAAGGTACCACCACACCAAATTTGGAAAGAATCCTTAAGGTATTCAAAAGTTATTGTCTGGACATGCAATTTTAACTTGGCCGGAGGTGGTGCCACACAGAAGCGGATTGGCACGAAAAACAATTCCAAGCAAGATCTATAGACAAGGGACATATTTACCAAATACAAAAACATGGGTCTGTGCCTGATAAATTGAAACCTTTTGGGGTTTCGCACCGTGTTGATTATGGCAGTTTGAAAATGTCAAAATGTTACGGAAGCATATATAAGGGTGAAAATTATTTTTCGTCCACGAAATTATCTCCGACCCCGGGATACATCTTCGACCCGGAGAAACTTATCCACCCCGAGATACATCTCCGACCCAGAGAAAATTATCTCCGACCCCGAGATACATCTCCGACCCCGAGATACATCTCCGGCCCGGAGATAACTGACCAATGAGAGTCGAGCTGCGGTAACGATCGCTGCAACACCATTGGTCAATTATCTCTGGGTAGAAGATAATTATCTCCGGATCGGAGATAATTATCTCCGGGTCGTAGATGTATCTCCGGGTCGGAGATAATTATCTCTGGGTCGGAGATGTATCTCGGGGTCGGAGATAATTATCTCTGGGTCGGAGATAATTTCGTGGACGGAAAAATAATTTGCACCCATGTCGATCGCTCAGTCCTGAAATTTATTCGTGTGGTTGTGCATCCAGAATATGACACACACCACAAGTAATTCATGCGTTTTCACATGACCTGCATCAGGCAATGTGATGGCCGAAAAGCCCATAATACTGCCTGCAAGTGTTGGGCGTTAATAGTTGCAAATTTCAGTGGTAAACCATGCCTCGATTATCGAATATGGATAGGGCTATTGCAATTGGCCTTTTGGAGGCGCATGTAAACCAGGTTGCACGTCGAATGAGGGCGACTCCTAATGCCATTGGTAAAAGTCAGATTTCTCCAAATAGTATGATGAAAAGATTCTGCACTTTGAGGTAGAAGCATGGAAATTGGCACATGTATAGTACTCGAGCGGCTGATTAAAATTTGCTATTGGCCCACTTGGAATTGTTCGAAGATGGCCGCCAGTTCCAAAATGGCCGCCATTGTAATGTAGATATCAGGGGGTCATTTGGGACCAAATTTTTTTCTCACACCAAAGGATAGGGAGTTGAAACTTTCTGTGACATATCAGCGTTATAGGAAAATGTAATAAGTTCCAAGGTGGCTGCCTTAATGACGACACGGTGACATCATATAAAAATGCTCTCTTGGGGGTCGATTTTTCAGTCAGATTTTTGAAATTTGCTATCTATGCAATGTTCTTCAGGAAAACTACATAATAAATCAGGAAATCATTATTTGATGTGCGTTAAAATAATTGAGATCTTTCATGCACAAAAAAGACAAACATTTTAAGACAAACGTGGAAAACACAACGTTTTAGTCACACCCTTATGACCTCCATTTTGAATCTATTCATGGTCTTCTGTTTGGAGGGGTATGCAAATAGGCTCAAAATGATCCCATTATCACAGGCTGTAAAGTTTCAGTTGTCAACTTTTTACCTCTCGCGCAATTATGGCCTAGGTGTATTGCCGTCGTCATGTACGTCCGTCATTTTATTAGCGCAATATCTGCAGAACCGGGTTAGGTAAATAGAGCGACAAAATTTTGGAAACTGATTCATCTAGTTATAGATCATATGCCTATTGAAATTACAAAATCAGATATTATTACATCCGAAAAGGGGCATAACTCCGTGAAATTTGGGCCGAAGCGACTCATTTTCGATATGCGTCTGGCCTATACCTAGATGAATAAATGGTTTTCAAAATGTAGTCCGTGAACCTAACACGGTTCTGCATCTATGGCGGTAACGGGCAGATGAAATTGACGACAAAACCCCTTGACCAAGTAGAAGACCAGGAGTAAATTCAAAATGGAGGTCATAAGGGTGCGGATAAAAAGTTGTCGTTTTTCTTAAAATATTTGACTTTTTACCCATGAAAGTGAACACACTGATTTTAATTCACATTAAATAATTATTTCCTAATTTATTGTGTTGTTTTTCCAGAGAAAGTAACAAATAAAAAATTAAAAAGTTTGTAAAAAATTGACGTCACTGATGTCATTAAGGCAGCCATCTTGGATCTTTTCAGATTTTCATATAACGCTTGAATCCAAGATATGTCATCAAGAGTTTCAACTCCCTAGGCTTTGGATTAAGAAATAAATTAGGGGTTCCAAATGACCTTCTGATTTCTACATTACAATGGCAGCAATCTTGAATTTGGCGGCCATCTTGGAATAATTTCAAGATAATTTCAGCCGATCAAGTACCATAATGTGCCGAGTTTCATGCTTTTACCTCAAAGTGCAGAATTAACCCAATTTCATGCACCATATTGCAGTACCAAAACTGGAGATGTGAAGGATCTGCGGAGAAGTGGAAGGCCCAGGGCAACCACGCAACGACGAGATGAGCGAATCACAAACGTCGCACTCGTGAATAGAAGGTCATCGGGTATGAGGGTCTACGTATGCCACAAAAATTCGAATACCATTTTCGTCGACCAACCACTTTCTTAGTGGCAAGATCATTCTTCGCATGACTCGCAATCGGAGACTGAAAATGTAAAAAAACAAACAAACTGAAAACGTCTCACTGGCTTCCACAAAGGTCAAATTCAGGCATTTCAGAATGTTTTGAAACAGAAACGCTAAAATCAATGTTTCCTCTGAAAAATCTCATACCTGTAATCAGTATGATAACTGCGCGGTGACATTGCTAAATCATTGTCGAATGTGGCGTGGAATCAACTCGTTCCTCAATTCAATTAACTCCCATTCCGAATTCCAGTACCAGAAGTCCTATATCTGATTCGAGCAGATGCTGGTGCCGGGGCTAGGAGGTTGAGTGCCCAAACAATTAGGAGACGCCTAAAAGCCGTTGGATTACGTGCTAGGCGCATGGTTAAGGAAGCCTTATTGTTTCGTCGTCATAAGGTAGCGTGTCTGTGGTGGGCAACAAATCATGTTCGGACTAGACAGCAATGGGCAATGCTCTTTTCAGCGACGAAACGCGTGTCTATCCGCCATGTTGCCGGTAGGAGGCGTGTGTGACGTCGGCATGGCGAAAAGCATACAGAGTGCTGCGTGGTGGCAGCCTAATGGTGTGGACAGGCATTAGTACCACAGGCAAAACCGATCTGGTGCCTATTGAGAGAAACCTGAACGCCAATCGCTACGTTCTCCGTCCACAGGTTTTTCCTTACGCAGGCAAAAAACAAAGGTAACCGAACCATAACTTGTGCCACAACAGTTGATCAATAGCAACGTTTAACTGGAATGTATCAACATGATAGACATAAGTTACCAAGCATGACTGACTAAACCGTCATGACTAGGAAGTAATGTCAATGACAGCATTTAATGGGTGTCATATTGACTAAAAATTACTGTCACTGATATCACCATTTAATGGGTGTGACTGTCATAATGACTAGAAATTACGGTCACTGATATCAACATTTAATGGGTGTCATAATGACTAGAAATTACTGTCACTGATATCACCATTTAATGGGTGTCATAATGACTAGAAATTACTGTCACTGATATCATCATTTAATGGGTGTCATAATGACAAGAACTTACTGTCGCTGATATCAACATTTAATGGGTGCCATAATGACTAGAAATTATGGTCACTGATATCAACATTTAATTAATGTGTCTCAAAATGACTAGGAATTACTGTCACTACGGAGTTCGCTCGCTGTTGTCACACCAATAAACATCGCCTACAGATTCAACTTATCTGGAGGCCGTATTGCTCGCCCTACACGACTCCTCATCACACCAGGTCTTGAATCAGGCACTACCTGGGTGGAATGACTAAACTCAACCATTTCGGAAGACGAACACGAATCAGCAGAATTAGCCACTTGTACGACACTAGGAGGCTTTGTTATTACATCCATATCTGATATCATGGAGGTAGGCCCATTTCCGGTTGTGGGCAAATCACGTGTTCGCTGAAACATCTGATTCTGATGCTTCAGATCAACTGTATACGAGACTGGCCCAGTCTTTTCAATCACAGTTCCGGGCCAGTAGCGCGATCCACGTCCTGTGAAGTTGCGCACATACACCGAGTCAACATTGCTAAAGGTGCGTTGCTTTGAGTGCCTGTCATGAAATTATTTTTGTTTTTGCTGATTTAGCACCACTCTACTTTTCAAGTCTGGGTGGAACAGATCCAATCTTGACCTCGGACGAAGGCCAAGCAGCAACTTAGCGGGGGATACCCCTGTAGTCGAATGTGGAGTCAATCTATACTGGAACAGAAATTGTGCAACCTCAGAGTGAATGTTCCTGGAGGAAGAGCACTTCATGGCATGTTTGAAAGTCTGTACTGCTCTCTCTGCCAAACCATTCGAAGACGGGTGGTATGGTGCTGTCCGCGTATGGTGTATTCCATTCTCCTTCATGAATGCCGCGAACTCCCCACTGGTGAATGAGGTACCGTTGTCCGTCACCACAACCTCTGGGAGGCCATGTATCGCGAAAACTCCTTGAAGTTTCTCAATCGTCGCGCGAGATGTTGATGAATTCATAGCATGAACATCCATCCATTTGGAGTAGGCATCTTCAATAACCAAGAACATGTGTCTTAGGAATGGACCTGCGTAATCCATATGTATCCGACTCCAAGGTCTACTCGGGAACTCCCATGGGCGCAGGGGTGCCTCAGCTGGTGCATTACGGTTCACTTGACAAGATATACACCCTCTCACCTTGTCCTCTATGTCCCGGTCCATCTTGGGCCACCAGGCATAGCTCCGGGCTAAACTTTTCATTCGGTTAATGCCTGGATGGGCCCTGTGTAGCTCATTGATCAGTTCACTCCTACCTGGTGGAAGAATCACCACTCGTGACCCCCACAATAAGCAGCCATCTTGAATGCTAAACTCATTTTGCCTGAGAAAGTACGGACTGAGTTTGTCACCTGGATTTTGATTTGGCCAGCCATGCAACACAAATTTCTTCAAGCGAGCCAGCACAGGGGTTCTTTCAGTTCACTCCTTGGCCTGTTTCGCGGTTACAGGTGTGGTGTTCAGCTGTATGATGCCACCCGGAAGTGGCGTACTGCTAATGGTGTCTGGCAGAGGAAGTCTGCTGCAAGCGTCGGCATTACAGCGAAACAGCTCACCAATTACCAATATACGAGTTGTCAGAGCATTTCCATCACAGCTCTCTAGATTTGTATCTAATACCGCTTATGCCGGTGCTAGTGACCGTGTGGTTATATCACCCAAGTTGCCACATGAACAGGTACAATAAAAGCGTACCGGAGATACAACACATATCACGAATCGTTAGATTCTTGGTATGTGCTTTAGAATAGTTTAACCGAAAGACTATGCTGTGAGGTCATGTGTCCCTGTCAGTATGTCGGCACCTCTTCCCACTTCCCGCATATGTGTTGTAATTGGCTATGCTACTTCCAGGTCGGTAAATCAGGGTATATTGGTAAGCTGTCAGCGTCAAGGCCCAGCGTTGCATTCTTGCCGAAGACATGGAGTTGATGGCCTTATCTTTCCCAAGGAGGCCCAGCAGTGGTTTATGGTCAGTATATATCGTAAATTGCCGCCCCTAACAGACATTTGTGGTGTTTCTTGACTCCGAATACTACTCACAAAGCCTCACGATCCAGCTGAGAGTAGTTTCTTTCCGCTGTTGATAGTATTCTCGAGGCAAAGGCGATGGACGGTCCGCTCCATGTGGCATAACGTGTGATAGGACAGATCCTAGCCCATATGGCGAGGCGTCACATGTTAACAACAAGGGCCGTTCCGGATCAAAGTTGGAATAGGGTAATTACAACACATATAAGGGAAGTGGGAAGAGGTGCCGACATACTGACTGCGTCACATGACTTAACAGAATAGTCTTCTGGTTAACCTATTCTAAAGCACATACCAAGAATCTAACGATTCGTGATATGTGTTGTATCTCAGGTACGCTTTTATTGTACCTGTTCATGTGGCAACTTGGATGATATGACCACACGGCCCCTAGCACCGGCATAAGCGGTATTAGATACAAATCTAGAGAGCTATGATGGAAATGCTCTGACAACTCGTATACTGGTAATTGGTGAACTGTTTCGCTGTGACAACTCGTACATTGGAGATTTGTGAGCTGTATCATCGTCAGATGTAAATGACGACATTTAACACAAAAGACTAGTCTGTAATGCTCGATGTCGACCCAGCATCAACTTCAACTTCTCAGTGGTAACTGCTTTATTGACTTAACTTATAGTCACCACATACAAGAATGGATCCATCTGCCTTGGTTATAGGTACTATAGGCGCCGCCCAGTTTGAAAAACGTACCGGCTCAATAACCCCTTGTCTCTGAAGTCGACTAAGCTCAGAATCTACTTTATCGCGTAGCGCATATGGCACTGTCCTGGCTTTGTAAAACTTAGGTGGTGCCTCAGAATCCACGTGTATGGCAGCTTTAACCCCTTTCAGAGTACCCAGTTCTTCTTTGAATAATTGTGGGTATTTATCGACAATGTCCTGAGCTTTCGGGTCAGTTGTATTGACTTGGTGTATATGTGACCAATCCAGACGAAGTTTATTGAGCCAGTTCTTCCCGAACAAACTAGGTCCAGCCCATGGCACTACCAGCAACGAGAGTGAATCTTCCTGTCCCTTATACCCCACACTGACATCACATTCTCCCATAACTTGCATACATTCACCTGTATATGTTCGGAGAGTTACTGGAGACTGCTGTAAGGCAGGTGGTTTTGACCATAGTCGGAGGTAAGTCTGTTCACTAATCAGGGAGAATGTGGCCCCTATATCTACTTCCATATTTAAATACTGGCCTGCAAGTGAAACTCCTGCACAATATGGAGAAATACCCAGCTTCTCTCTCACGGAATGGGTCTTGAACATAGAATAGGCTTCTTCACGTACATCCTATGAGGACCCATCTAAATCTGCTCCCTCAAGATAATTTGCTGAATTTGACTTGCCCCTTGTGTAGCTAATTCCTTTGGACCGTGGAGTGCCCTCCCTTTGAGCACTCGGCTTGTTTCTCTCAGCCCGACACATTTTGGAAAGCAGACCCCGGCCTCCACATTGATAACAGGTCATATCTTTACATCGACAGTTATAGGCAGCGTGCCAACCTCCACATCGAAAACAGGGTCGCCTGCTTTTCCCACTACTAGTACTGCCACAGTCGTTAACATTCGGATTTACTACATGTACTGGGGCAGTTTCATTTGGGGCGGTTGGGGCTCTCTGTAAATCTTGCGCATCCTTAGCTGCGGTCTCCATGGCATGCGCAATGGCCATTGTACGTGGCAAATCTAATGCAGGTTCTGCCAATAAGCGGCGTTGAATTTTATCATCCTGAATTCCACAAACTAGACGGTCCCTTAGCATGGAATCAAGTGTAATCCCATAGTCACATTGTTCCGTTAACCGATGTAGTTCAGCCAATTAAGTAGACACTGATTCGTCTGCTTGACGTTGGCGAGTGTTAAATTTGAACCGTTGTACAATGACCGACGGTTTGGGACACAAATGACATTGTACTAACGCAGCCAGTTCATCGAACGCCTTATCTGCTGGCGAATCGGGGGCTACTAAACTGTGAATCAGTCTGTAGGTTTTACTACCACGCACACTCAACAAAATTGTTTTCTTCTTACCAGCGTCGTCAATGTCATTAGCGATGAAGAAATGTCCAAAACGCTCGATGTATTGCGTCCTCTCTTCTGACTCACCGTCAAACTCACCAACCTGCCCAAACAGCGCCGCCATATCGTTTTATGTTCGAGGTGGTACCAGTTACGTAAATGCACGCAGTTCTGAGGATTTCTTCATCCAATTTACACAAGTTCGTTTATTCTCGTAGCCAGAAAATGTAATAAATTGGACGCAACAACCGTACATAAAACAGTTCAAATTTTACTTCGGCCATGCGTTACAGAAGTGACGCTATCCCATAATGCTCTGCGGCTACGTTCCTGTTACAAGGGGTCAACTCCAATATACCGCTATAACATAATAAGGGACCACCTGTGGTTTACATACATAACATAAACGTGCGAAGGACGATACCTAATTCCAAGAATTATTAGTTCTTATCGATACGAAACACGTTCCCGCTATAGTTTTCGGTAGGGATATCTTATATTCTATGAAAATATGTACAAGTTACTCCAGGGCAATATACATTTTATAAGCAGTGAAATGAGAAGAAACCATGTCGTGATCAATGGAAGCAACGATCGTCAGTGAAGTGTTAGTAGAAAATGAAATGGGAGTTCGAGCGCAAGGAAGCCGGGGAAGCCGATGACGTCATAAGTAGGTCAAGGTGACGTCATAAATATGCCAAGGTCGTGCGGTGTTCATCGTCTATTTATGGAGCCGTGCCTATAGCCCGAGGTTTCTTTCGATGTTCAATGTTATTTACAGAGCCATACCTGTACCTATAGCCCGGAGGTGCAGTGGTGTAGGTCTGTTCACCGATCCGCGTCCATAACCCGAGGGGTGTTTGCAGTGTTCTATGTCTGCTCAGCCGACCGTATCTATAGCCCAAGGGGTCACCACGTCCGCGAACGAACCGGATTTTCGGTCGACCTACCTATAGCCCACTGTGGAGTTCTAGGTCGGGATATATCGAGGATGGCTAAATAGTCCGGTTTAAATATGGGACATTATTGCCCGAGGACAGCTGCGGCGGTGTTTTACCCTGTTATATATAATTTATCATGCATGACTGGTTCTATTACAAGCGTCTAGTCCGTCATTCATAATCCAGCCGTCGTCCATTAGAGAATATCCGCGTCCATAATCCAAAGACCTATTCCATTTTCCACATAACAGTATTAGCACCAAATTCAAAAGACAATCATAGTATACATAAACATAGGCTTGTTTCCTGCAAGAGAGAAGCGGTCAACAGTTTTCAATGATGCCGGCAAGACATCATGATGTTCCAAAAATATCAAATCCGTATCGCTGATCAGTATTCTTAATCCATAATATTCGTTGTAAAGTCGTCATCTAAAGAATGATGTATCTCAGTCACGCTTTGATTGTGACTGTTCATATGAGTACCATGAGGATCTTGAAGTACATGGGTTCATACGGCCCCTAGCCCCGGGTTAAGCGGAATTAGACACAAGTTACGAAACGTAGCGCCATAGATCTTGCACGCTACGTTCGTATTTTGCTATCAGCATGCGATATGTATCGCCAAATTTGAGAAACTTTGAGTGGAGGCGCTTGGTGGAATAGCCCTGTTTTATAAGTTTCTGCAACAATGTTTTGTGACGTTGATTAAAATCATCACATTTAACACAGGATCTAGCAAATGCTACTAAGCGAGATATGTATACGCCATATGCAGGTCCCACTGGAATATTACTATCCAGAAAGGGATAGTTTACGATGTCGAAATTGTAATCATCTCTTTTGTCATAAAGTCGACGAGAGAATGCCCGCTTCATTTTTATAGAGATAGAGATCTAAATAAGATGTGCCTGTAGGGCTATCTGTAGTTTCCTTCAAATCCAGTGAAGGTGGATATATATCCTTCACTGCGTCATTTATATAGCGATTATCCACAGCGAGAAGATCGTCTATATAGCGTTTGGTGAATGAGAAGGAACGGCTTTGAATGGATCGGTTTTTGAAAGCGCCTGCATATAGTCATATTCATAAGAGAACAGATACAGGTCAGCCAACAGGGGTGCACAATTAGTACCCATTGGAATACCTATATGCTGCTGATATATTGTGTTGCCAAATTTCACATAGATATTTTTAATGAGAAATTCAAGCAACTCTATAAACAAAGAAACATCCCTTGAATGATATCTCTTGTATGTAGTAGAGCTAAAGAATGCTTTATGGCTTCCGACATTAATATATCTACGATCAGTTTTCTTGAACACAGATACTATTAATGAACTTAGACGGTCAATAAGGTCCTGATGAGGGATTGTAGTATAGAGAGTCGAGAAATCCCATGTGGATACATGTCTGTACGGTATGTGACCTTTAGCATCAAGCTCTTCCGTAAGACATTTTGAGTTTTTCAATATCCACATACATTCAACGCCAGAGTTCTTAGAAATAGTGGCGCAATACCTTTCCCAAAATGCTTTTACCTCCTGAAGGGCCCTCGTCAATAGGGTTGAAAGAAGCTTGGTGGTGCAGCTTCTAGAACCAGCTATGAATCTGGCTTTGTATGGTGATTTATGCATTTTGGGAGTCCAGTATAGTTTTGGTATGTCGTTATGATTGGTTGGAAGACAAATACCTCTTTCCCTGAGAAACTTTTTGTGATTGTTAAATAAATCTTCCAGAGTAAATGCAGTTTGGGAGTAAGTAGACGTATTTGATGAAGATATGTCTACACTCAATTCTTTAACCAGCACCTGGTAATAGTAATATTTACATATGAATATTATATTATTCGGAGCTTTGTCTGCTGGGACTATGACGAATTTACTCTGGAGATTTGCTAGAACTTCTTGCGAATTGAGGTTTCTCAGAACTTGTTTTGCTTGGGGAAGAGTACTTCTGTCAATATGGCGGATTGTTTCAACGACCTTGCTCTTGGTGAGGTCCAGCCAATCAGCGAGTACTGTAGGTTCAACTTTTTCTCGCTTAGACCAATCAATAACGTACTGTTCCAATGCAGACAGGACTATCTTCTGGTCGGCCTTTAGATTTATTCTTCTTGGCTCTCTATATTTAGGTCCCTTCATCAGGAGTAATTTCAGATCCTTATCACTCACCACATCAAGGTCACCAGTCACAATATGTTTGCATGGTGTATAGATAAAGTTCGACGATTCACAATCACAACTATAGCGTCCTGACGTGTATAAGTTCCAGTCAAACTCCTGGACAGCATTGGAGTAATTGAATATTTTGGTGGCTATAGATTTAGTGTACCTATATGAAATGCAAGGAGGTTCTGTGAACTTAAAATAGTTTGGTACAGCGTTGCGTACCTCTACTGAGCTGAGACGGCTATTTTCCCCCCGAAAACTCCATTAAAATGTACTCGATAAATAGATAGAATCTGTAATTGTACGCGTAAAGCCTGGAAATTTCGTTTCCGACCAATTTTTTTTATCGAAATTTAATAAATCTTCATATCCCTGAAACGGGAAAGGCTACGGAGATAAAACTTACGTCGTTGGATACCCAGGAGAGAGACGCGTCGTTGGATCGCAATAATGACGTCATAGTGAAGTCGCAGGATGAATGAAACGGATTTTGGAAAAGTCTCTAGAACGGGAGGGAGCATAGAACCTAAACTTAGACCGTTGGATAGCCCCGAACTACGCGCCTACCTCGATCGCCGTGATTTCGTCACAGTGACGTCATCATATAAATTAAACCGATTTTGTCAAAGTCTCCGTATCCGCGAAAAATGAGCGTTTAGAATCCTGCACCATCGGATAGTGAAAAGAGAGTTTGAAACGCATAAAAGGGACTCGAAGCTACAATCGTGTTATTAGCGAATATCAACGCTGTATATGTTTTACCAGTGATCTACGTGTAATTAATATACAGTTTACTGTATGTCCGTGGTATACCAGAAACGATCGATACTATCAGTGACCAGACTATATACGGCTAAGTGCGAGGATGGAAGAGATCCACCAACAAGCTATTCGCAAAACCTTGTGATTCTCATGGAAGAGTCTATGTCGTATAACGTTTGTAAGCGCCTCGCTGTTTTCAAAATCTCATTATGAATATAATCATTTTGTAGCTTTTGCACAAGTCTTCATAGTCGCTGTAATATAACCCTACGTAGCATTTTCATCAGACGAATCCTCGTCATAACATTCGCTTGTATATTGCTGTTTTCTCTCGTCAATCTCAACGCTGGGCAGATAACTCTTTCGAATATTTCCTGGTTGTCTCCGCTGCTTTGTGCATTTCTGCCCCTAAATGCACAACATGATGTCACTCCCAATCCTACCTTGCCTCATGCTCTCCAAGGTTGTAGCCATAGCAATGCCGATGTCGTAATGATCTATAAATAGCGATGATGTAATGATCTATAAATAGAATGGGGGTTTTCTATCAAAGCTCAGCTAATTTGTGAGCAAGCTCAGCAATGTTTCAACTCTACTATGCCTATTTGGTCCTACATTTTGCAGCAAAATATACATGTACAAATGATAATGTTAAGCTGAATACGTCAGAGTTATCTAGACTTCAGATAATCTCAGCGTCCCAGAGTCGGCTAATCAGTAAGTGAAGGTACATGTTCACCTAACTGCAGGCTGTACAATGTGGATCGAAAAAGTTCTCAAAACACGACGGAGGAGAGGAGAAATTGATCAAATACACGGGCTGGCCTATTAAATTCCCCAGTTGGGTGCCACTAGAAGATATGGAGACTATTTAAGCTCGGCTACCCACATCCCGTATCCAGTGGCATTCACACTGTAGATTGCTTCCTGTATCCTACCCCCTGCAACCCTGTACCCCGCAGCATGGACGTTTCTGGTATACCACGGGCTACATACATACATACATACATTAAACTGTATATTAACATACAGTAAACTGTATATTAATTACACGTAGATCACTGGTAAAATATCTTGTGTACAGCGTTGACATTCGCTAATAACACGATTGTAGCTTCGAGTCCCTTTTACGCGTTTCAAACTCTCTTTTCACTATCCTATGGTGCGGGATTGTAAACGCTCATTTTTCGCAGATACAGAGACTTTGACAAAATCCGTTTAATTAATATTATGACGTCACTATGACGGAATCACGGCGTTCGAGGAATGCGCGTAGTTCGGGGCTATCCTACGGTCCAAGCTTCGGTTCTAGGGCCCCTCCCGTTCTAGAGATAGAGAAGTTTCCAAAATCCGTCCAATTGACGTCACCTTTGCGATCCAACGACGCGTCTCTCTCCTGGATATCCAGTTTCATCTCAGTAGCAGAGATATGAAGATTTTAGTAATTTCGAGAATTTTTTTTGGTCGGAAATGAAATTTCTAGGCTTTACACGTACAATTACAGGTTCTACTTATTTATCGAGTATATTTTAATGAAGTTTTCGGAAAAGAATGGCGGTCTCAGCTCAGTAAGGGTCATAGAACCAGTGGTGCGTGACGAAGTATTTATAACTGGGTCAAACACCGCCACAGCTGTCCTCGGGCTATAACGTCCCATATTTAAACCGAGTTATTTAGCTTTCTTCGATATATCCCGACCTAGAACTCCACAGTGGGCTATAGTTAGGTCGATCGCAAATCCGGGTCGATCACGGACGTGGTGACCCCTCGGGCTGTAGATCCAGTCGGATGAGCAGACATAGAGTACCGCATACACCCCTAGGGCTATGGACGCAGATCGTTGAACATTACAACACATATAAGGGAAGTGGGAAGAGGTGCCGACATACTGACTGCGTCACATGACTTCACAGAATAGTCCTCTGGTTAACCTATTCTAAAGCACATACCAAGAATCCAACGATTCGTGATATGTGTTGTATCTCAGGTACGCTTTTATTGTACCTGTTCATGTGGCAACTTGGATGATATGACCACACGGCCCTAGCACCGGCATAAGCGGTATTAGATACAAATCTAGAGAGCTATGATGGAAATGCTCTGACAACTCGTATACTGGTAATTGGTGAGCTGTTTCGCTGTGACAGCTCGTACATTGGAGATTGGTGAGCTGTATCATCGTCAGATGTAAATGACGGCATTTAACACAAAAGACTAGTCTGTAATGCCCGATGTCGACCCAGCATCAACTTCCCACAAGTGCCAACATATATCAAAGACCAAAAGGTCTGTACAGGAGGCGGGCCTCGGGGACGAAACGTCCACCAGCAGAATCTCGCCATATACAGGAAAAAATTACAACACATTTAAGGGAAGTGGGAAGAGGTGCCGACATACTGACTGCGTCACATGACTTCACAGAATAGTCCTCTGGTTAACCTATTCTAAAGACCTACAACACCGCACCTCCGGGGTATAGGTATGGCTCTGTAAATAGAGGAACACCGCACCTTCAGATTATAGTTATGACTCTGTGAATAACCTTGAACTTCGAAAGAAACCTCTGGCTATAGACACGGCTCCATAAATAGACGATAAACACCGCACGACCTCGACCTATTTTTGACGTCACCTCGACCTACTTATGACGTCATCGGCTTCCCCGGACTCGAACTCCCATAGAACATAAAAAAAGAGTTCTAACGCATGGAAGCCAGGGAACCCGATGGCGTCATAAGTAGGTCGAGGTGACGTCATAAATAGGTCGAGGTCGTGCGATGTTCATCGTCTATTTATGGAGCCGTGTCTATAGCCCGGGTTTTTCTTACGGTATACAAGGTTTATTTATAGAGCCATACCTATAGCTCGGATGTGCGATGTTCATCGTTTATTTATAGGGCTGTACCTATAGCCCGGAGGTGCAGTGTTGTAGGTCTGTCCACCGATCCACGTCCATAGCCCGAGGGGTTTTTGCTCAGCGGACCGTTTCGATCCACACGCGCGAATGTATCTAATATTAGTGGTTACTTTAAAACGCACTTCGTTTCGCAAGAATGATTTTGAATTAATCCTGATACTGATCTTTCGCCTGTCACGCACGTGCTTGATCACGTTCGCGGTGTTCACGAGTGCCTATCTAAGCTCGAAACCTTTTGAAATTTTTGAGTCAGTACTACAAATATGCGATCGATATATTTTCCGTTTATTCCGAAGTCGGACATCGGGCGGTATGGCTCAATACCAGAGAAAGCTCATCATACTTAAAGTTCTTTCTATAGGGGTTATTCTGCTCTCAATCTTACCGGTCATCGTATTGACCACGAAACGAACACGCTGTCCTTCCTGCGCGTACCAGACCGTGAAAGATACACCGCGTGTTTACTTAATACCATCGGGCGATATAACCATCATTCCCAACAGAACGCTATGTACACCAATGCAGCAAATTATCATTGACGAACATTTAAGGGCTACTGTTTGTATCTACGCCACGTTACTGAGGGTTGATCTGCGCTATTTTATCAACGGCAAAGCCAATATAAAGGTGAGTTATCTTGAACTACATGCAGTGGACATTACTCAAAGCTCAGCTATTCATAATCTGCTGGAAAAGAACATCTAGCGATGGATTGGAATCAAATGGGGAATGCCGTCACCTCTTTAGACGCCTACAAAACTATCATCCATATCATGTTTGAAGACGGTGTAGTAAATAGAGGCCGCCTATTTTTACTGCATATCTATGCATATTCCGTGTGTCACAGTGTTTCCGATACGTTGGCAGTTGAAATTTGGGATTGCTATATGACACTATTCCAACGCTTAAGGAGACGGTTGACTGCGAATCAGTCGAATGGATAACTACATCGTTGTAAACAACGAGGACTCCCAAGATGTTCTTCCCCGAGAATCGACCTTACAAATTTCGCGTCAGCTTGAACAAAAGCATCCATTTCGACGAGTCGTGGGTCGTGACATTAGTAGAAATATTCATCAAAAGACAACCGTAGATTAAATCGAGATTTCTTCTACGACTGTGCTGCAATATATGCGGAGATTCCTTCGTGGGCGAGACGAAAAGTACCTCTACTACACTACGTCGACGCCTCTGGACTCGAAATACTAGCATATACCCTACGCCGCATTACCGACCCATGATTTTAAGCGACGTACGCTATCTAGAAATCGATATTACCGACGAACAGAGTGAAACGGCGACATTTCTCACCGAATCCGTGATCGTAACGCTTCACGTCAAACAACTATGACCGGGAGAACGTTGTACATCCCCGATGTGAACGAATGGATCAGATTTTACGGGAACGAGGCAAAGTCTGTCTATTCACCATCGACGTATTTGAAGAAGCAGAAGGGAAGAGGACTCGGTGCTAAGACGGGCGAATCCTGCATTATTCCCGTCGATCCTCATCCTAAAACATCAGCGGGAAGAAGACCCCGGCTATTCAGCTTACGGCCCCCCCTCAACAAGTGGTCGAACAAGCCAAGTCAGAAGAACGCATCAACAGGAACCCATAAATAGGAAGCGTTCTCTCCCTACCGTCAGTTCACCCGCCGATAAACAAAGAGCGCGTATATTCCTGTTATAACATGGCACTGTTCACCGACAATGGGTTCACCGAAGGTCAACCTAGCGAATTATCGCTGTTCTCATTACCCCTCATGCAAACAGTCGTTGAAAGTCACTATGTTATCGACGTTCGGCCGTCTTCTCAGATCTCCGAAGATGCCCCGTCGAATTCCTGATATCCGGTCAAGGCTCCGACTATATCGACTTGAAATCCTGCAGACTCTACGTTATGGAAATGGAATAGGTCTTTGGATTATGGACGCGGATATTCTCTAATGGACGACGGCTGGATTATGAATGACGGACTAGACGCTTGTAACGATCACAGATTCGGTGAGAAATGTCGCCGATTCACCCTGTTCGTCGGTAATATCGATTTCTAGATAGCGTACGTCGCTTAAAATGATGAGTAGGTAATGCGGCGTAGGGTATATCCTAGTTATCAAGTCCAGAGGCGTCGACGTAACGTAGTAGAGGCACTTTCGTCTCGACCACGAAGGAATATCCACATATATTGCAGCACAGGCGTAGAAGAGATCGCGATTTAAACTGCGGTTGTCTTTTAATGAATATTTCTATTAAGGCTACGACCCACGACTCGTCGAAATGGATGCTTTTTATTCAAGCTAACGCGACATTTGTAAGGTCGATTCTCGAGGAAGAACGTCTTGGAGTCCTCGCTCCTCAGGCGTTGGAAGAGTGTTATATAGCAATCCCAAATTTCAACTGTCAACGTATCGGAAATATTCTGACACAGAGAATATGTATAGATATGCAGTAAAAATAGGCGGACTCTTAATTACTATACCGTCTTCAAACATGATATGGATGATAGTTTTGTAGGCGTCTAAAAAGGTTACGCCATTTACCATCTGATTCCAATCCATCGTTAGATTTTTTTCCAGCAGGTTATGAATAGCTGTATTGATGAGACGAGTTCGAGCTTTGAGTAATGTCCGCTGCATGTAGTTCAAGATCACCCCCTTTATATTGGCAGATCAACCCTCAGTAACGTGGCGTAGATACAAACAATAGCCCGTAAATGTTCGTCAATGATAACTTGCTGCATTGGTGTACATAGCGTTCTGTTGAGAATGATGGTTATATCGCCCGATGGCATCTTTCGCGGTCTGGTGAGCGCAGGAAGGAGGGGTGTTCGTTTCGTGGCCAATATGATCAGCGGTATGATTAAGAGTCGAATAGCCCCTATAGAAAGAACTTTTAAGTATGAGGAGCTTTCTCTGGTATTGATCCATACCACCCGATGTCCCGACTTCGGAATAAACGGAAAATATTTCGATCGCATATTTATACAATAAGGTGTTTCGAGCTGAGATAGGCACTCGTGAACATCGCGAACGTGATCAAGCACGCGCGTGACGCGTGGAAGATCAGCATCAGGCTTAATTACAAATCATTCGTGCGAAAAGAAGTGCGTTTTAAAGTAACCACTAATATTAGGTACATTCGCACGTGTGTATCGATACGGTCCGCTGAGCAAACACCCCTCGGGCTATGGACGCGGATCGGCGGACAGACCTACAACACTGCACCTCCAGGCTATAGGTACAGCCCTATAAATAAACGATGAATACCGCACCTCCGAGCTATAGGTATGGCTCTATAAATAACCTTGAATACCGTAAAAAAACCTCGGGCTGTAGACACGGCTCCATAAACGGACGATGAACACCGCACGACCTCGACCTACTGATGACGTCATCGGTTTCTCCGGCTTCCCTGCGTTGGAACTCTCTTTTCATGTTCTACTAGTGTTTGTAACTGTTTACTCGAAATAAAAAAATCCTGATCATCATGCTGTTACGTAACTCACATAGAACCTTCCCTGAACTGACGGAATATCCCATATACTACTATTCCGCGATTGTTGTATTTCTCCTGTAATCCCTATCATGGTAATGATCCTTGGTGTTTTGTTGAAAGAGATCGATTGTATTGGCAGCTATATGGTCTAACTTTCTTTCACATCGGTACAACTATTTATTTTACCTGATACATCCCCAATGAAATCTTCCATCGACTCTAGGAATTCTGGAATCTCAAAAATCGTCGGTCTTATTTCATCCAGTGATTTGGCCGGCACCAAATTCAGGGCAAGCCAGCTCAGGAAGGCAGGGAAGTCTCTTGGGAATTCAACAAGACAATCCAGTTTACGAGCCAATGTTTTTGCTGCTTTAGATTTCTGTTTGTTTGCTTTTTTCTTTTCTTTGTCAGCTTTATTTTTCAATTTACGAGCCTTTTTCTTTGCTTTGGCGGCCTTTTTTCTCTGTTTCTTAGCCTTTTTGGTTTCTTTATCGACCTTTTCCTTCCCAATACCCTTAGTCTTTATCTTTTTTGACTGTTCCCACTCTTGGACTGACAAGTCCCCCTTGATGACCTCGTTCTCTGAACCATCGGGAGAAGCTTGGAGCGAGTCTTCCGAGAACCGCTTCTTGAGAATTCCTGACTGTATGTCATGTGCAGCTGAAAAAAAGAAATTGTGAATATTTGGGAAGACGTTTGTTACACACACATAGCCACACAGACCGTACCCTCGCATAACTGTATCTTCTATAGCGCAGGTATACTAGTGTTATATTATGATTTAGTTTTTCAATTTGGTGTTAATGCTGTTATAGGATGTGCACCACAGTTTCGTAGGAATGGCCCTCTCTAATTTCATAATAAGATCTATTTCATATAACAGCATTAGCAAGTTAAAACAAAAACAAAAACAAAAAACAAGAACAAAAACAATCATGGTATACATAAACATAGGCTAGGTTCCTGCATGAGAGAAGCTGTCAACATTTTTCAGTGATGACAAGACAAATATCAAAGTATTCGTAATCCCTATGATTTCCATTTAATTCGTTCTCTAGAGAATGATTTATCTGTCACGCTTTGATTGTGATTGTTCATATAAACACCATAGGATTTTGATGTAAATGGATTCAGACGGCCCCTAGCACCGAGCTAGGCGGAATTGACCCAAGTTACGAAACGAAACGTAACGCCATCAGCATGCGATATGTATCGCCAAATTTGAGAAACTCTTTAGTGAAGGCGCTTCGTGCACATGTTATAGCCCTGTTTTATAGGTTTCTGCAATAATGTTTTGTGACGTTGATTAAAATCGCCACATTCTACACAGGATCCAGCAAATACTACTAGGCGTGACTGTATACGCTACCTATAGGCCCATAAAGGGATAGTTTACGATGTCGAAATTGTAATCATCTCTTTTGTCGTAAAGTCGACAAGAGAGAAGTCCCACTTCATTTTTATAGATACACGTTTAAATATGGTGTGTCGTTAGGGCTACCTGTAGTTTGCTACAAATCCAGTAAAGGTGGATTATAAATCCTTCACTTCATTTATATAGCGATTATCCAAAGCAAGGTGTCTATAATGTTTGATGAATGGAGGGAACTGGCTTTGAATTGATCGGTTTTTGAAAGCGCGTGCATATAGTCGTATTCATAGAAGAACCGATAGGTCAACCAAACCACGTCCTGTAGTTCACTCCACAAAAAAAAAAAACACATCTATCAAACTCGGATGATACACCTCTGTCCCATATGCGAGCCTGCGCAATTCCGAAACTGCAGTAGTATAGAAAAGCTATTTATCCGTGCATTGACCTGGCGTAAGAATCTGGCGTAGAGGTCAAATGCATTATAGTCCATGCAAAGGTGTGCGCCGTCTCAAAAAAAAAATGCCGTCTCAACGAATTAGTGCATCTTGTAGTATGACGTCACGTGGTGGGCAAGGGCATGTATTCTTCCGCGGTGATGCGGTCTGGTGGTGATGCGGTCGCGGGAAGAAGCTTCCGCGGAGAAAAAGTAGTCCCCAGACTTCAAATACGCTGCATGGTCCGATTGGGTCGAGTGAGGTATCAAAGTGAAGCATTCGTGAAGGAGCATCCCGTCATGGGTGGGTGCATGTAAAATTAGGATTTTTCCCCGAACATAAAAAGTGGAACACGGACTTTACCCCTAAAATAGGGGAAAACCCCTATCAACTCTAGCCAAAAGGGCTAATATCGGTCTCCGGGCTCATTGGGACCTGCCGATCAAGTCAATTGGGTGGGTGCATGTAAAATTAGGATTTTTTCCCGAAAATATAAAAAAGCGGAACACGGACTTTACCCGTACAATAGGGGTGTGTATTATACAGGGGGAAATGCCTGTATGGGGTATGCGGATGGTCATTTTTTTTTGCATTTTACTATGGGTTGTGGGGTCTTGTTTTTCATGTCGCGCCACGAAAAACACGATGGGCGGAGTCTTGGAGCGAATCGGTGAAATTTTTCGAAAAGTTATGGAGGTCTATATAGGCCCATATAGCTCCATACTGGCTATGGGAGGGATAGATCCAGCCTGAGAAATTCACACACGTTCATTGTGATATGGGTTGTTTGGATTTGTTTTTCACGTCTCGTCATTTAGAACACGATGGGCAGGGTCCCGGAGTGAAACGGTGAAATTTTAGGAAAAAGTTTACCGAGGCCTGGGTAGGTTCATATAGCTCCATACTGGCTATGGAGGTCTAGGCCCATACTGGGTGAACGTTTCGGGGTCTAGGTGAGCCCCTAATGATCCTACGGTGTCGTATGAAGTCTTATTTTGAAGCTTTCGTGGAGGAGCATCCGACTGGACTAATGGATTGTCCGTTTTCAATATTCTGCGCATGCGCAGTCTGGTCGTAGTATAGAAAGCAGGCATTTGGGGGGTATGTATGGGTGTGTTTGGGGTAGAGATGGACCGCTATGGGTCCGAATGGGTCGTGGAAGGTGTCAAAGTGAAGCTTGTGTGGGGTAGAGTCAGAATGGCGTGTTTTTAAGTGCGAGTCGCGTCAATCTACACATGCGCAGTTGGTTGTAGTAAGTAAAGTGGTCATTTTGGGGCAGTGCAGGAAGGTATTTGGCGTAGAGATGGACCATCCTTGGTCCGAATGCGTCCTGGGAGGTGTCATGTTTTAGTTCTCGGAGTGTAGACCCCGATTTGAGGAATGTAACGTCATCGGTGACGTCATCAGTAGGAGTAGTAGCCAAAGTGGGCATTTTGGGGCAGTGAAAGAAGATATTTGGTGTAGAGATGGCCCATTAATGTTCCAAATGGGTCGTCGGAGGTGTCATGTTGTAGCTCTCGGGGTGTAGACCCCGATTTGAGGGATGTCCACGTCATCTGTGACTTCATCGGTGACGTCATCAGTAGGAGTAGTAGCCAAAGTGGGCCTTTTGGGGCAGTGAAAGAAGATATTTGGTGTAGAGATGGCCCATTCTTGGTCCAAATGGGTCGTCGGAGGTGTCATGTTGCAGCTCTCGGGGTGTAGACCCAAATTTGAAGGATGTCCACGTCATCTGTGACTTCATCGGTGACGTCATCAGTAGGATTAGTAGCCAAAGTGGGCATTTTGGGGCAGTGAAAGAAGGTATTTGGTGTAGAGATGGCCCATTCTTGGTCCGAATGCGTCCTGTGGGGTGTCATCTTGTAGTTCTCGGGGTGCAGACCACGATTTGAGAGATGTTCAGGTCATCCGTGATGTCATTGGTGACGTCATCAGTAGGAGTAGTAGCCAAAGTGGGCATTTTGGGGCAGTGCAAGAAGGTATTTGGTATAGAGATGGACCACCCTTGGTCCGAATGTGTCGTGGAAAGTGTCATCTCTCGGAGTGTAGACTCCATTTGGGGGATATCCACAGCATCTGTGACGTCATCAGTACGAGTAGTAGCGAAAGAACATGTTTTATAATTGGCTCAGTGCCAATTTTCCCCCACGATTTGTGGGATGTCCACAGCATCTGTGACGTCATTGGTGACGTCGTCAGTACGAGTAGTAGCCAAAGTGGGCATTTTGGGGTAGTGAAGGAAGGTATTTGTTGTAGAGGGGGACCATCCATATCTGTCATGCATTATACCATATCTTTGCCGTAACGTCATCGGTGACGTCATCAGTACGAGTAGTAGCGAAAGTACATGGTGTACACCACAATTTCAGTGAGTTCCTTTCATCTGTGACGTCATTGGTGACGTCATCAGTACGAGTGGTAGCGAAATTTTGATTAGTCGTCCAATACATATGGAATGATGAGGGACACGAGTAGTGGGTCGGAGCTCTGCTCTGAGCTCCGCTGTATTATACAATCGGATAGCGGTTGTCTTGAATAACAAGTTCAGCAATGTTCATACAGTTTATTATCCCCAATGTTACATCATACCCAGGCTGGAGAAGCCGCCCTGGGTAGGTTTAGTATGTTCACAACAAAACAAATTGAAATATAAAACACCATGTTTTATTATTTAACGCACGGGCACATTAGGTACAAGTGTTTACTGAGCTCTATTCAACGATCAGCATGTAGACATATAGAGTATGTAGGCCATGTGACTGTCCGTGTGTCGGCACCTCTTCCCACTTCCCTTATATGTGTTGTAATTTTTACCTGTATATGGGGAGATTCTGCTGGTGGACGTTTCGTCCCCGAGGCCCGCCCCCTGTACAGACCTTTTGGTCTTTGATATATGTTGGCATTTGGGGGAAGTTGATGCTTGGTCGACATCGGGCCTTACAGACTAGTTGTTCGTATTAAATCTCGTCATTATCATCTGACGACGATACAGCTTACCAATCTCCAGTTCACGAGTTGTCACAGCGATACAGCTCACCAATTACCAATATACGGGTTGTCAGAGCATTTCCATCACAGCTCTCTAGATTTGTATCTAATACCGCTTTTGCCGGTGCTAGGAGCCGTGTGGTCCTGTCATCCAAGTTGCCACATGAACAGGTACAATAAAAGCGTACCTGAGATACAACACATATCACGAATCGTTAGATTCTTGGTATGTGCTTTAGAATAGGTTAACCAGAAGACTATACTCTGAGGCCATGTGACTGTCAGTATGTCGGCACCTCTTCCCACTTCCCTTATATGTGTTGTAATGTTATGGTATTCATCAGTGCAGGGGTGAAGCATTCAGCCGATGGGGTGGTCGGTTAGCTTGGTAACGAAAAACGTGACATTGGTCATCCTCTCCACTGTCCACTTGGTGTTGGGACGTTGTTGTTGGGCCCATTCCAAGGCATCCACGGTGTCCAGTTTCTCCAGCATCGTCTCTAGCGACACCCTATCCGTGCTGGTAAACGATTGGTCAAATACCCGGATGCTACTCGGGTAAAAGTATCGGACTTGGTCTGTCACCTTATGCTGCAGCACATAACCAAACGCCAGATTTAATTTGAAGGACGTAGCTTGGTCATTGAAGATGGTTTCAACGTAGCTGCGTAAACGGGCGAGCTGGATCAGTCGGAAATTGTAGATATCTTGAATAGGGAGATGACGGTGGAAACAGTGCCGTATCATGGGCCAATGGCGCCGATAGATGTCACTCACTGGATGGTCTTCATGTAACAGATCGCTAGGAACATTTATGGGTTCATCCGCGAAGTGTACTTTGCTCTCCACGTCGTACAAAATCTGACCCAAGGTCTTGTCGTCGGAATTTGACTGTTGAATTAGGGCGACATTATCATCATCGGCCCTCGTGCGGAGGGTGGGAGTTCAAGCTGTCTCGATACTGTTGCCTACGGGCTCCTCTACCTGCAAACGTGGCTGCGAATCAGGGTGTTGCATACGTTGGTATCGCAGCAACAGACTGGACAGTTTGAAAAGCCGACCACATTCCTCGCATAGATGCTTGGGTGCCCCATGCACTGTCCGTTCGTGACACCGTAGACTGTCCAGGCGAATAAATAGTTTCCCACACTTCGTGCAGCTATACCGGGTGGTTCCGTCTTGCTTGGTGGCCTCATGGCGGCTCAAGTCGTGCAGATGAGTAAACGATTTGGAGCACGTAATACAAGTGAACATCTTGGTGATTGACCTTGACGAGTGTCTGATGAAACGGTCAGGCCGCTTCCCTTTTATAGCACGCTAGCTGGTGATCTATTTTTAGCACACTCACTTCAAGTTCCTCCAAGTCGAGGACCGAGATGTACTGGTGTACGACTGAGCCACATTGCGTACGTGTGTGTTTGTGTTTGAGTCCATCCGTGCACCATGTCGAATTACGTTCTCTCTGAAAACTTCCTCTCATCGCATCAATATGCTCTGACCCATTCAATATAAACACAACCAAGAGACATCAACAACAACAGGCACATTGCGTAATACACGTTTTATTATCCTCACACCACCACCAACACCACTACCACCACCACCAACACCTAACGTTGCTGCCGTCAACGACCAGCGTGTAGACATATAAAGTATGCACGGCATGTTATGGTATTCATCAGTGCATGGGTGAAGCATTCAGCCGATGGTGTAGTCGGTCAGCTTGGTAACGAAAAACGTGACGCTGGTCATCCTCTCTACGACCCACTGGGTGTTGGGGCGCTGTTGTTTGGGCCCATTCCAAGGGATCCACGATGTCCAGTTTCTCCAGCATCGTCTCTAGCGACGCCCTATCCGTGATGGTAAACGGTTGGTCAAATACCCGGATGCTACTGCTCAGGTAAAAGTATCGGACTTGGTCTACCTCATTATGCTGCAGCACATAACGAAACGCCAGATTCAACTTGAAGGTCGTCGTTTGGTCGTTGAAGATGGCTTCCACGTAGTTGCGTAGATGGGCGAGGTCGGTCAGTCGGAAATTGTAGATACCTTGAATCGGGCGATGACGGTGGAAACAGTGCCGGATCATGGGCCAATGGCGCCGATAGAGGTCACTCACTGGATGATCGTTGTGTAACAGATCGCTAGGAACAATTATGGGTTCGTCCGCGAAGTGTACTTTGCCCTCTACGTCGTACAAAATCTGGCTCAAGGTCTTGTCGGAATTTGAGTGTTGAATTAGGGCGACATCATCATCTTCGGCCCTCGTGCGATGGGTGGGTGTTCCCTCTGTCTCGATACTGGTGCCTACGGGCTTCTCTACCAGTAAACGTGGCTGTGGAACAGGGTGTCGTGTGCGTTGGTGTCGCAGCAACTCACTGGTCAGTTTGAAAAGCCTACCACATTTTTCGCATGGACGCTTGGGTGGCCCATGAATTGAATGTTTATGGCGCTGTAAATGATCCGGGCGCTGAAACGACAGTGTACATATCGTACAGCCATACCGGGCGGTTCCGTCGTGCTTGGTAGCCTCATGGCGGCGCAAGTCGTGCAGACGAGTGAATGATTTGGAGCACGTAGTACAAGTGAACATCTTGGTGGTTGACAGAGTATCTGATGAAACGGCCAGGCCGCTTCCCTTTTATATCACGCTAGCTGACGATCTATTTTTAGCACACTCAGTTCAACTACTACCAAGTCGAGGCCCAAGATGTACTGGTGTACAACTGAACCGCGTTGCGTGCGCGCGTGTGCATGTATGTGTGGGCAGTGGATTTTACATCCGGGGCCTTGTCAACATACGGGTTTTCCAGTGGGTTTTTTCCTTCGTTCCCACGTCTTCCTTACGGGTACTGTGGTTTTACATCCGGTTCCGCATCTTACCTCCGGATTTTTCCATGTTTACTGTCACGTGTCCAGAACCGGAAGTTGTTAGGGAGTGAGTGAGTGAGGTAGTGAGTGAGTGAGTGAGTGAGTGTCGGAGCTCCGGAGCTCGGAGCTCTTGGAGC
Source organism: Hanleya hanleyi (assembly GCA_036873755.1). Classification (NCBI taxonomy): domain Eukaryota; kingdom Metazoa; phylum Mollusca; class Polyplacophora; order Lepidopleurida; family Hanleyidae; genus Hanleya; species Hanleya hanleyi. Next base: position 93,765 of record JAVTVY010029915.1, read on the forward strand.
TCAAAGCTCGGAGGTGACGTCATCGTACGCATGTACACGCATCTGTGGTGCACCCTGTATCCTATAGCCCGTAGGGCGCACCAGAGATGCGTGCGCATGCGTACGATGACGTCACTTCCGAGCTTTGAGCTCCAAGAGCTCCGAGACTCACTCGCTCACTCACCACCTCACTCACTCACTCACTACCTCACTCACTCACTCCCTAACAACCTCCGGTTCCGGACACGTGACAGTAAACATGGAAAAACCCGGAGGTAAGATGCGGACCCGGATGTAAAACCACAGTACCCTTATGGAAGACGTGGGAACGAAGGAGAAAACCCGGATGGTGACAAGGCCCCGGATGTAAAATCCACTGCCCACACGTATATACACACGCGCGCGCGCAACGCGGTTCAGTTGTACACCAGTACATCTTGGGCCTCGACTTGGTAGTAGTTGAACCGAGTGTGCTAAAAATAGATCACCAGCTAGCGTGCTATAAAAGGGAAGCGCCCTGTCCGTTTCATCAGATACTCTGTCAACCACCAAGATGTTCACTACGTGCTCCAAATCATTCACTCGTCTGCACGACTTGCGAAGCCATGAACGTTCAGACGACCCATTCGGACCAAGAATGGGCCATCTCTACACCAAATACCTTCTTTCACTGCCCCAAAATGCCCACTTTGGCTACTACTCCTACTGATGGCGTCACCGATGACGTCACAGATGACGTGAACATCCCTCAAATCGGGGTCTACAGCCCGACAACTACAACAGGACACCTCCCAGGACCCATTCGGACCAAGGATGATCCATCTCTTCGCCAAATACCTCCCTGCACTGCCCCAAAATGGCCACTTTACTTACTACAACCAACTGCGCATGCGCAGATTGACGCGACTCGCACTTAAAAACACGCCATTCTGACTACCCCACACAAGCTTCACTTTGACACATTGCATCTCTACCCCAAACACCCCCACATACCCCCAAAATGCCTGCTTTCTATACTACGACCAGACTGCGCAAACCATTAGTCCAGTCGGATGCTCCTCCACGAGAGCTTCAAAATAAGACCTCATACGACACCATAGCATCATTAGGGGCTCACCTAGACCCCAAAACGTTCACCCAGTATGGACCTATACCTCCATAGCCAGTATGGAGCTATATGGACCTTATCCAGGCCTCGGTGAACATTTTCCAAAAATTTCACCGTTTCGCTCCGGTACCCTGCACATCGTGTTTTAAATGACGAGACGTGAAAAACAAATCCAAACAACCCATATCACAATGAACGTGTGTGAATTTCCCAGGCTGGACCTACCCCTCCCATAGCCAGTATGGAGCTATATGGGCCTATATACAAACCTCCGTGACTTTTCGAAAAATTTCACCGATTCCCTCCAGGACTCCGCCCATCGTGTTTTTCGTGGCGCGACATGAAAAACAAGACCCCACAACCCATAGTAAAATGCAAAAAAAAAAAAAAAAAATGACCATCACCATACCCCATACAGGCATTTCCCCTTATATTGTATAATACAGACCCCTATTGTACGGGTAAAGTCCGTGTTCCGCTTTTTATATTTTCGGATTTTTTTTTCCTAATTTTACATGCACCCACCCCATTGACTGGATAGGCAGGCCCCGATAAGCCCGGGGACCGATATTAGCCCTTTTGGCTAGAGTTGATAGGGGTTCCCCCCTATTTTAGGGGTAAAATCCGTGTTCCGCTTTTTATATTTTCGGGAAAAAATCCTAATTTTACATGCACCCACCCCATTGACTTGATAGGCAGGTCCCAATAAGCCCGGGGACCGATATTAGCCCTTTTGGCTAGAGTTGATAGGGGGTTCCTCTATTTTAGGGGTAAAGTCCGTGTTCCGCTTTTTATATTTTCGGAAAAAAATCCTAATTTTACATGCACCCACCCATGACTGGATGTCCCTTCACGAATGCTTCACTTTGATACCTCACTCGACCTAATCGGACCATGCATCGTATTTGAAGTCTGGGGACTACTTTTTCTCCGCGGAAGCTTTTCCCGTGACCGCATCACCACCAGACCGCATCACCGCGGAAGAATACATGCCCTTGCCCACCACGTGACGTCATACTACAAGATGCACTAATTCTTTGAGACGGCGTTTTTTTTGGAGACGGCGCACACCTTTGCATGGACTATAATGCATTTGACCTCTACGCCAGATTCTTACGCCAGGTCAATGCGCGGTTAAATAGCTTTTCTATACTACTAACTGCCCTCTTTCTACACTGCTGTCCTACTACGACCGGACAAAATCACCACTCCAGTCGGGCTAACGCTTCAAAATGACACCCTATACACGAACCATGTCCACCTCAACTGCCCTTTTTCTATTATCCTAAGACTGCGCATGCAAAGCAGTTCCAATAAAAACCACGCCAATGGGACTCGACACTCAGCAGTGCCTCAAAAGGAGAGGGTAGCCCATCGATCACCCAAAATCTTATATCTCAAATGCCATTTTTTAAACACTATTTTCAGAGTGCGCATGTTTAGATCAACGCCATTAAAAAAAACCCTCCCCCAGTCCGACTACCACACGAGCGCTTCAATACGACACCCCACACAGCCCATTCGAACCACGGATGGCTCACCTAGATCCCAAACCGTCCACCCCAGCGCTACTTGCCCATTGCGCATGCGCACGATAACTTTCCAGCGATTTCAACCCAAAGCCCCGAGACGCATCCCATCGGATGCTGAACATACCGAATACAGACACCCAGTAGTTTACGCTACAAAAAAAAGTTGATCACACGTACCCCAAATCATCTCCCACATAAAGGTCCTTTTTTTATTCTTTTCCGACTGTGCGTGCGAGACCCATTTGGGCCACGGATAGCTTAGCTAGACCCCAAATCGTCCAACCAAACAGATTTTTTCTACTACTGCAAGACTGTGCATGCGCAAGTTGACGGCACTTTCAGTAAAACCACCTCAGTTGCCCAGTGACGTATGCGGCCTGGTTTTCGATCTTCAAATCTGTCAGCTGGTACGACAAATGCATCACCCGGTTATTCGGTCAACGTCCAACTCCAGAAGCTGCACCTCGTTTGCCCATCCCTGAACTCTTCTGTTCCTCCCTGAACCCTTCTGTTTCTCCATGAACCCTTCTACATCTCCGTTGAACATTGATCATTTTCGAAGCGGTCAACACTGTTTTCTAAAATGATGCCTAGGCAGTATATTTGGTGACCACAATGTAATGTACCGGTACCATCTTGGATGCTTATTTTAGGCCTCTTTATACGATCAGTGTAAATTGAAGAGTAGGCTAGCGTATAATTACCGAAACAAAACTACTTGACATTATCAGCACACTGTTGAAATATTGTTTTAAAAATGACTATAATCGCTACTACAATAAATACATAAAAATAGAGGTATTTTTTAATGATTTTTCTTCATATACCAATATAGCGATCAATTTCTAGAAATGTCAGGTCAGTTAGACATAGAAAGCCACTTTGTACGCCAAACAACGGACATGTGCCAAGTTCCATGCAATACCAAGGGCGAGAACATGTAGACAGCACCAAGCACTTGTTGGAGCCCCTCCAGTAAGATTGCATGGAAACAAAGAACTGGTCAAACTTGTTCTGCCCATTGTTCAATCCGTTTGTTGCAGATAAACTGCCTGTAGTGTATCCTTCATATCTGACGAACACGAAGTTCAGTTACCGGTATGTTGATAAATGGAGAAAATACATACAAAAAAACCCACACCAATGTTCAACAATGAAGGACTCACTTTCTACTCCAAAAATATGCTTGAGAATAAGATATCAATTTGTTCATTGTTTGACTGTCACTTTTATGGGCGCCAACAACTTGGCAATATTTGGACATTCCATTATTGACAAGATGTGGACAACTCTGGATTGAGTGTGTACATTTTAAGGGGGTGACCTATGCAACTGTATCTTTTTTCGTAGAATAACAAGTGATCTGATTACTAAATAGGCAATAGAGTTGGTGGCCAATATCATACACCAAAATGTTCCCCAAACCTTGCTGAACGCGAATATGACCTCTTTGAAGAAACAATGTAAATTGGAGAATATAATTACAAAAACAATGGGACTCTGGACTGCCAGCAGAAGCCAATAAAGAATAAACACACAATATTGAAAAAGCAGTTAAGAAAATTCTGTATAGTATGGTCTACAACAAAGACTATGTTAGATACGAAAAATGATTTGGGAAGTATTTTTAAATATTTTTTTAACTTCTTCAGTAATTGTCTTAGTTTAAAAATTGTGTGTACCCGACATGTGGATCAAATCTCAGATATGTGTCAATTGGCAATTAATTATGCAGCTTCTCTTAGAGCCAGACACAATCACAACAGGCTGTGAATGAATGGACCACAATAGGCAGTTGGGGATTGAATAGAAAGAATCTAGGGCATTCCCCTCACTGATTGCACAAACTGGTTTAGATGTATTAGCTTTTCAAACTAACACCTGTTGGTGACAGGAGTGTGACACACAGGTCTGTCTTGGATAGCTCTACACAGCTTTGGATTGTCCTTCATATTGGCTGACACGAATTATCATTGCCTTGGACAATTATGTTGACATAGTCAATGATAAAAAATCTTTTAGAAGTACTTTCCAATGGAATTTTCTTTTCTGGGAAAGTCTTTGTTGTAGCAGGGATTTCATACAATTTTTAGGACCATCTATCAAGAGTATGTGTTTATTCTTTATTGACTTCTGCTGGCAGTCCCAAGAACCATTGTTTTTGTAATTATATTCCCCAATTTACATTGTCTGTTCAAAAAGGTGCCATATTCACATTCAGCAAGGTTTGGGGAACATTTTGGTATATGATAATGGCCACCAACTGTATTGCCTATTTAGAAATCAGATCACTTGTGATTATATGGAAAAAGGTATATTTGCATATGTCACCCCCTTAAATAGAATATGGAGAAAGTAAACAACAATACCCAACGTGTAACTTGGACACACTTCTGTGTACAGTACTATACTATTGTACCCACTGGTTTTGAGAATACAAACTTCTGTTTCTATGGCACCGGAGAACTTACCATAAACGGCCAGCACTAAGAGGAACAAACACCATATCGTCCTCATACTGCCCAATATTACCGATCAACTGATGGTGGAGCAAAGCTACATGCCGAACCGAACCCTCTTTAAAGCGCCACCTGTTGGACGAGTCCATGTTACAAGAAAACCCAAGGTAATAATGATATTCATTTCAGCCTACGTCAATTTTAGCACATGGGAACGGCGACCGATTCTCAGAACTCGATATAGTGGCAGGCTAATAATTTCTACCCCAAAAGTAGTTGCAGATATTCTCTATCCACTGGCACATATAAAAGTTCCCACGTATTCACTTGCACATTAACAAAGAAATTGATACAGCAGAAGAGCCCATTCATTCAATATTGAAAGAAGAGAGATATTTTCAATTAATTTTTTCAATGTCGAATTGTCTGCGATGTAAGCTCATATTCCACAGTGTCGGTAATACTGACTTTAACAGGTTAGGGTCAACCGTCACAGTTCGTTATATCAATATCCCTTAATCGCCCCTATAGATGCTAAAGGGCAGCATGTAGTATACACCATGACTGCTTGGAAGGGAGGAGAATAAATGTGCTCCACCTGTGCATACATTTCTTCAAGATGCTGATATCACCACGAAGAATGGAAGAAGCAGTCAACGCCAACAGTTCGATAAAATTTACAAACTAAAATGTATTCACAGAATATGCGTTCACAGTACAGATGTATTCAGACATCTCATTATAGGCATAACTTCACCCCTGAGACTTTTTAATCTCATAAATTCATTCACCGGTTTGATGAGATTATTTTTTTCCTAAAAAAAAAACACACACAAAAAACCCAACTTTAAATCGCCGCCAGATTTTGACAGTTACTCGAAATTTAATATTCCAGTTATCTAGACCATCAATTGAGCCATAAATTAATATGGAAAGATTCGCCAATTCATGAACCACACTGGAGATTCAATCATTGGAACTCTCGGTGTTTTACCGAAATAACTGGAACTCTCGGGTCTGTAACGCTCGGAGCGAGCAATACTGACCAGCGATAAAACTTGGCCCGATAAAAGTTGGAGGATCCACCAATGTAAGTACTTCAAGATATCCCCAATTGGTGATCCGTATATAGTTAGGAATCGTTCAGGGTAACATAACAAGTGCTGGTCTGGAGTTCACGGGTGAAGCTCCACAAATCAACTGGTCGCACACGCCCTCGTTTTGGCGCTAACTCGAGTGTGAACTGTCAATAAAGTCCAGTTCGTCTTTCCCGCCATCAACAAACCTATAGTACAATTCAGTTTGCGGTCAAATCATCAACTGTCTGTGAAACATTTTTTCGCTCTAGTTTGTCTATAGCTCAGCAATATAATTTGGTGAATGAATCTTACGGTTGGGGTCGTCGCGCTGTCGGGTACAGTAGTTTTGTGGGTTCCGAATCACGCTGAGTTGCGGATCACTTTCCTAATGAACGTCAGTAGTATAGAAAAGCTAAAAAGGGTCGCATTTTGCCGGGGGGAGGTAACTCCTGCATTCGACATGGGCGCCACCAGCTCAAGAGAGCTCCCCGCAAAAGGGAGGTAACTCTTGATGCACTTTTGTGATTTTGGCAAATTCCGCGTTATCTTCCCTGATTCGAACATTTGCCTATTGAATCTATACGGGAAAATGCCTGTATGGGGTATGGATGGTCCGATCGGGTCGTATGAGGTATCAATGTGAAGCATTCGTGAAGGGGCATCTGATAGGCTGGGTGTGGGGTTGAAATATCGTCATTCTATGCATGCGCGGTGGACAAAGGGTATGGAAATAGACGTTTTGGGGTCTAGGGGAGACCCTAATGGTCCGATGGAGTTGAGTGGGGTATCAATGTGAAGCCTATGTGAGGGGGCATCCGATGGGATGGGTGTGAGGTTGGAATATCGTCATTCTGCGCATGCGCGATAGACCAAGGTTATCGAAATAGACGTTTTGGGATCTAGGGGAGCCCCTAATGGGCCGATGGAGTCGAGTGAGGTATCACTGTGAAGCCTATGTGAGGGGGCATCCGATGGGGTGGGTGAGACGTGGAACTGACGTCATTCTGCGCATGCGCAGTAGACAAAGGTCATGGAAATAGATGTTTTGGGGTCTTTGGAGGCCACTAGTGGTCCTATGGAGTCGTATGAGGCATCAATGTGAAGCCTATGTGAGGGGGCATCCACCTGGGCTAGTGTCTCGGCCGTTGTCAACATTCTGCGCATGCGCAGACAGGGAGTTGTGGGAAAAAGGTATGGAAATGGACGTTTTTGGATCTAGGGGAGCCCCTAATGGGTCGATGAAGTTGTATGAGGTATCAATGTGAAGCCTATGTGAGGGGGAATCCGCCTGGACTAGTGTCTCGGTCGTTGTCAACATTCTGCGCATGCGCATACAGGGAATTGTGGGGAAAAGGATATGGAAATAGACGTTTTGTGGTCTAGGTGAGTCCCTAGTGGGCCGATGGAGTCGAGTGACGTTTCGTTGTGAAGGATACGTGAGGGAGCATCCGCCTGGACTAGTGTGTCGACCGTTTTCGACATTCAGCGGGAAAAGTATATGCAAATAGACGTTTTGGGGTCTGGGTGGGCCACTAGTGGTCCTATGGAGTCGTATGAGGCATCAATGTGAAGGATACGTGAGGGAGCATCCGCCTGGACTAGTGTGTCGTTCGTGTTCAACATTCTGCGCATGCGCAGACAGGGAATTGTGGGAAAAGGATATGGAAATAGACGTTTTGCGGTCTAGGTGAGTCCCTAGTGGGCCGATGGGGTCGAGTGACGTCTCGTTGTGAAGGATACGTGAGGGAGCATCCGCCTGGACTAGTGTGTCGACCGTTTTCGACATTCAGCGCATGCACAGACAGGGAATTGTGGGAAAAGTGCATTGGAAGGAACATTTTGGGGTCTAGGTGGGCCACTAATGGTCTGATTGAGTCGAAAGAGGTATCAATGTGATGCATACGTGAGGGCGCATCGCCTGGGTGGATGGGTGTTAGGAATATCGTCATTCTGCGCATGCGCAGGCAGACCGTCGTATGGAAATAGACATTTTGAGGCCGATATGGACCACTATCGGTCCGAATGTGTCTAAGGAAGTGTTATTTTGTAGCTCTCGGGGTGTAGACCGCGACTTGAAGGGATGTCCACGTCACCTGTGACGTCATTAGTGAGAGTAGTAGCGAAAGCGGGAGTTTCGGAGGTGCGATGGAGTGTATTTGGAGTAGATAAGGGCCTATTTTTCCATCTAACTACCTGGTAGAGTTACCTGTGAGTGTGAGTGTATGCGTGCGTGTGTGTGAGTGAGTGAGTGAGTGTGAGTGAGTGTGAGTAAGTGTGAGTGAGTGAGTGAGTGAGTGAGTGAGTGAAGCGTGCACAACGCCCATGAGGCGTCCCCAACGCCCGTGAGGCGTCCCCAACGCCCGTCTTAACGCATGGACGCACTAACGACGGTGAGTGAGTGAGTGAGTGAGTGGGATCCGACTGGACTAATGTATCGTCCGTTTTCATCATTTTGCGCATGCGCAGTCTGGCCGTCGTATAGAAAGCAGGCATTTTGGGGATTCGCGGAGGTTTGTTGAGTGGTTGACCATCCCTGGTCAAATGGACCGTGTGGGGTATCAGTGTGAAGTTCTCGTAGGAAAAGTGGAAATTGCCTCTCATTTGTGGGGCGCTCACTTCCGGTTGCGTGGGGCGCTGCCCTCAGGCAATCAGAAACGAGTATTTTGACCCGGTGCATTATGGGACATATCCAAGATGACGGCGTCTGCCTTCTGGTTCAAGATGACGACACGTCCGTTGTCGAAAACTGACCATTTTGTCGGAATGTGGTCATCTGGTGTCGAAAACTGGACCTTGTATGGGTCCCGCCTAATTGGGTGTAGAGATGGACCACTATTGGTCCGAATGCGTCCTGTGGGGTGTCATCTTGTAGGTCTCGGGGTGCAGACCACGATTTGAGGGATGTTCACGTCATCTGTGATGTCATTGGTGACGTCATCAGTAGAAGTAGTAGCCAAAGTGGGCATTTTGGGGCAGTAAAAGAAGGTATTTGGTGTAGAGATGGACCACCCTTGATTCGAATGTGTCGCGGGAAGTGTCATCTTGCAGTTCTCGGGGTGTAGACTCCATTTGGGGGATGTCCACAGCATCTGCGACGTCATCGGTGACGTCATCAGTACGAGTAGTAGCGAAAGAACATGTTTTATAATTGGCTCAGTGCCAAGTTTTTCCCACGATTTGGACTGATGAGGGACACATGTTCATTCCTATATTTACAGACACTACCACCACCACCACCACACACCACCACCACCACCACCACCACCACCACCACACAGCACCACCAACACCACCACCGGGCTTTGACGGGCGTCAACGCCCGGTGGTGGTGGTGGTAGCTCCCGTGTGGCAGAGCTCTTGGATTGGAGCTCTTGGAGCTCAAAGCTTGTAGAGCTCAGAGCTCGGAAATGACGTCATCGCATGCATGCGCGCGTACCTGTGCTGCACCCGCACCCTGGTGTACCCTATTCCCTACGGGTTATAGGGTACAGGGTGCAGCACAGGTACGCGCGCATGCATGCGGTGACGTCATTTCTGAGCTCTGAGATCCACAAGCTTTGAGCTCCAAGAGCTCCGATCCAAGAGCTCTGCCACACGGGAGCTACCACCACCACCGGGCGTTGACGCCCGTCAACGCCCGGTGGGGGTGCTGGTGGTGGTGGTGTTGGTGGTGGTGTGTGGTGGTGTGTGGTGGTGGTGGTTGTGGTGGTGTGTGGTGGTGGTGGTGGTGGTAGTGTCTGTAAATATAGGAATGAACATGTGTCCCTCATCAGTCCAAATCGTGGGAAAAAATTGGCACTGAACCAATTATAAAACATGTTCTTTCGCTACTAAAGAAGGTATTTGGTGTAGAGATGGACCACCCTTGGTTCGAATGTGTCGTGGGAAGTGTCATCTTGCAGTTCTCGGGGTGTAGACGCCATTTGCGAGATGTCCACAGCATCTGTGACGTCATCGGTGACGTCATCAGTACGAGTAGTAGCGATAGAACATGTCTTATAATTGGCTCAGTGCCAATGTTTTCCCACGATTTGGACTGACGAGGGACACATGTTCATTCCTATATTTACAGACACTACCACCACCACCACCAGCACCACACCACACACCACCACCACCAACACCACCACACACCACCACCACCAACACCACCACCGGGCGTTGACGGGCGTCAACGCCCGGTGGTGGTGTTGGTGGTGGTGGTGTGTGGTGGTGGTGGTAGTGTCTGTAAATATATGAATGAACATGTATCCCTCATCAGTCCAAATCGTGGGGAAAAATTGGCACTGACCCAATTATAAAACATGAGGTACCTCATAAAACTTCTTTCGCTACTACTCGTACTGATGACGTCAACGATGATGTTACAGATGCTGTGGACATCTCCCAAATGGAGTCTACACCCCGAGAACTGCAAGATGACACTTCCCACGACACATTCGAACCAAGGGTAGTCCATCTCTACACCAAATACCTTCTTTCACTGCCCCAAAATGCCCACTTTGGCTGCTACTCCTACTGATGACGTCACCAATGACATCACAGATGACGTGAACATCTCTCAAATCGTGGTCTGCACTCCGAGACCTACAAGATGACACCCCACAGGACGCATTCGGACCAATAGTGGGCCATCTCCACACCCAATTAGGCGGGACCCATACAAGGTCCAGTTTTCGACACCAGATGACCACATTCCGACAAAATGGTCAGTTTTTGACAACAGACGTACCGCCATCTTGAACCAGAAGGCAGACGCCGCCATCTTGGATATGTCCCATAATGCACCGGGTCAAAATACTCGCTTCTGATTGGCTGAGGGCAGCGCCCCACGCAACCGGAAGTGAGCGCCCCACAACTGAGAGGCAATTTCCACTTTTCCTACGAGAGCTTCACACTGATACCCCACACGGTCCATTTGACCAGGGATGGCCAACCACTCAACAACCTCCACGAATCCCCAAAATGCCTGCTTTCTTTACGACGGCCAGACTGCGCATGCGCAAAATGATGAAAACGGACGATACATTAGTCCAGTCGGATCCCACTCACTCACTCACTCACTCACCGTCGTTAGTGCGTCCATGCGTTAAGATGGGCGTTGGGGACGCCTCACGGGCGTTGTGCACGCCTCACTCACTCACGCACTCACTCACTCACTCACACTCACTCACTCACACGCGCGCATACACTCACACTCACAGGTAACTCTACCAGGTAGTTGGATGGAAAAATAGGCCGTTATCTACTCCAAATGCACTCCATCGCACCTCCGAAACTCCCGCTTTTGCTACTACTCTCACTGATGACGTCACAGGTGACGTGGACATTCCTTCAAGTCGTGGTCTACACCCCGAAAGCTACAAAATAACACCTAGACACATTCGGACCAATAGTGGTCCATATCGGCCTCAAAATGTTTATTTCCATAAGACGGCCTGCCTGCGCATGACGATATTCCTAACACCCATCCACCCAGGCGGATGCGCCCTCACGTATGCATCACATTGATACCTCATTCGACTCAATCAGACCATTAGTCGCCCACCTAGACCCCAACACGTCTATTTCCATATGAGTGAAACAAACTTGAGTGTGACATTAAGCCAAATTCCCTCCCTCCCTCCCTCAATCAGACCATTAGTGGCCCACCTAGACCCCAAAACGTTCCTTCCAATGCACTTTTCCCACAATTCCCTGTCTGCGCATAATGTCGAAAACGGTCGACACACTAGTCCAGGCGGATGCCCCCTCACGTATCCTTCACAACGATCCCTCACTCGACCCCATCGGCCCACTAGGGGCTCACCTAGACCACAAAACGTCTGTTTCCATACCCTTTTCCCACAATTCCCTGTCTGCGCATGCGCAGAATGTTGAACACGAACAACACACTAGTCCAGGCGGATGCTCCCTCACGTATCCTTCACATTGATACCTCATACGACTCCATAGGACCACTAGTGGCCCACCCAGACCCCAAAACGTCTATTTCCATATCCATATTTCCACAATTCCATGTCTGCGCATGCGCAGAATGTTGACAACGACCGAGACACTAGTCCAGGCGGATGCCCCCTCACATAGGCTTCACATTGATACCTCATACAACTTCATCGACCCATTAGGGGCTCCCCTAGATCCCAAAACGTCTATTTCCATACCCTTTTCCCACAATTCCCTGTATGTGCATGCGCAGAATGTTGACAACGGCCGAGACACTAGCCCAGGCGGATGCCCCCTCACATAGGCTTCACATTGATACCTCATACGACTCCATAGGACCACTAGTGGCTCCCAAAGACCCCAAAACGTCTATTTCCATACCCTTTGTCTACTGCGCATGCGCAGAATGACGTCAGTTCCACGTCTTATCCACCCCATCGGATGCCCCCTCACATAGGCTTCACAGTGCTACCTCAGTCGACTCCAACGGTCCATTAGGGGCTCCCCTAGATCCCAAAACGTCTATTTCTATATCCTTGGTCTACCGCGCATGCGCAGAATGACGATATTCCAACCCCACACCCACCCCATCGGATGCCCCCTCACATAGGCTTCACATTGATACCTCACTCAACTCCATCGGACCATTAGGGGCTCCCCTAGACCCCAAAACGTCTATTTCCATACCCTTTGTCCACCACGCATGCGCAGAATGACGATATGTCAACCCCACACCCAGCCCATCAGATGCCCCTTCACGAATGCTTCACATCGATACCTCATACGACCCGATCGGACCATCCATACCCCATACAGGCATTTTCCCGTATAGATTCAATAGGCAAATGTTTGAATCAGGGAAGCTAACCCGGAATTTGGCAAAATCACAAAAGTGCATCAAGAGTTACCTCCCTTTTGCGGGGAGCTCTCTTGAGCTGGTGGCGCCCCCTGTCGGATGCAAGAGTTACCTCCCCCGAAAAAATGCGATCGTTTTTAGCTTTTCTATACTACTAACGTCTTATATTTCCGGTAATAAAGCATCTGTGTAAATCTTTCCTAGTTTTATTGGAACGTCTGCTTCTGTGGTCTCAAACAAATGTCAAACAACCGACCTGCGTTGTTTGTTTCTCGGTTAATTCGACAAGGAAATGCTTCCGGTACTACGCAATGGCAAATTCACGCTGTTTCAAAAAACGTATGTGATTTCTTTAGTGTTAAATCTACGAAAAATAAGGTGGGTTTAAGTGGTAATTTCAGTATTTATTTCAGTGATAGAAACATAATAATGGTCAAACAAAATATCTAATGAATTGCGATATCCCTTAACTCATCAGCAGTGTAACCAGCAGTCGACATGTCATTTCCGGATGAACGAAATACGCGCTGTTTATTCCATTTGATTACGTGATCGAAAATTATGACATTGAAGATTTTGCACATGAGAAAAGTTATTGCTTTAGAATAATTTTAAGTCACATAATGGGATGGTCTTCACCCCCCCCCCCCCAACACACACATACCCCCAACATTCCACAATTTTCATCATTTGTGTTCATTATTAAAATTGATATATCTATGTGTCCTTTCCTCTGTGTTCTTTTGTCCAAATAGTCAGATGCTAAATGGATGTCCGATGACCATTTAGAGAGTTTATATATCGTAATCTTGAATATGCGAGTAGAATTCATTCAACTGTCAGAAACTCGATGGAAACGTGGGTGTAACTTTCTTAAATTAGAATTTGAATTCCATGAGGTATAAGGGGGGAATCCATATCAGGTCGCATGTGGAAACATTTGGACCGGTTTCTATTGAACCAAGTCTGTTATGTTCAATCTTAAATGGATCCATTTTAGGACCTATTCTTTTTCTAATTTATATCAATGATATCATTAACGTAACCGACATCCTTCAAATCATTTTATTTGCTGATGATACCAGCGTAATATTTTCCGCCAAAGATCCAGTAAATGCCATTAGTATTATGTCTTGTGAATTAGAGAAATTGCACAACTGGTTTTGCTCCAATCGATTATCACTTAATATAATGAAAACAAAATATATGCTTATTAAACCTAATTTATCTCATAGAAACAATAGAGAGGTAACCAAATTACCAGCACTATTACTTCTTGATACGGAAATAGAAATCGTGGATAAATTCAAGTTTTTGGGGGTATATTTTAATTCATATCTCAGCTGGGTGTCTCATATCGACTTCATTTGTAAAAAGGTTTCTAGAAATATTGGGGTTATAAATCATATTAAAACTGCAGTCAACAAGAAAACTTTGTTTATTCTTTATTACTCGCTCATATTACCATACATATCGTACTGTAACGTTCTGTGGGGAAATACTTATGCGATTCATTTATATCCCTTGATTTTACTCCAAAAGAGAGCGCTACGTGTAATAACATTATCTAAAAAACTTGACCACACCGAACCGTTATTTAAAGCCACAAACATATTACACTTATCTAAATTGTATGTTTACTCTTCTCTTCTTCTTGTACAGAAATTCTTCTATCATTCTGGAAAATTACCTGTACCATTCAGATCTCACTTTACAAAACAGTCCACTATTCACAATTACCAAACGAGAGGCCAACTCTTGAACTTAAACAGGCCATTTTATCAATCTAATCTATCCTATTATACCATCAGAACTTCAGGACCACGCGAGTGGAATAAGCTACCGTCTGCACTTAAGTCTATTGAATCTATGTCTTTGTTCAAATCCAAATTGAAATCTTATCTGATCAACGGCTGAACGCCATCGCAATATGCTGGAAATATGACTAATTCCAATCTCTTTACAGAATGCGTCATCTTGTTAACACTACGTATTGTGCATATAATGTATTTAAGGGATAGAACAAGCCCTATGGGGTTTTATTCCCGCCTCTTCATTTACACAAACATTGTAACAACATTTTCTTTACGATTGGGTGAATAAATATCAAATCAAATCAAATCAAAATGAATGGTCTCGTCCGTGTACAAATAACGAACTACCGACATCCTGAGAGAATTAATTTAATTAGTGAGGATAATTGTCGTATACGGCATGGTCAGACGGATCGGGCCGTCGTTATCTATGAGGAATTTCCGCCTCAGTAATGGCAATCCAACGAAGTCTAGGCATGTTATACATCATTTTTCTCCTCTTGGGATATTGGTGATAGATGACCACTCAAGTTGGTAAAAAATTCTATTCTCAGTGACTGCGACGACAGATATACGGCGCGATCCGCTTCTCACCAAAGTGATTCGCAAGTGCCCGCGTCGGTGCACTGAGACGGACATGATTTTCTCATTGATTCACAAGCTCGATTGGAGAATTTTTTACATGCAATTATCGACGACATATTTTCGTAGAAAATAAGACCAAGAACTACTCTCATATCTTAACAAAACGAGCGCCAGTAGTCTAGATGTAAAAAGTGATTCGGAACTCCTATTTTAACTGTATTATCAAAATATTTCCATTTTCATCGCGATATCAATTTTACTTGAGAAATACTGTATGCAGGTGTTTTTATGGAATCGTGTAAAACTAAGTTTCTTGTACTCATATATTCGTTCATTAAATATAACAATGACATATTTCCCTCGAGTACGACGGCTCGGCCCGTAAGATCCGTTTACCGAATGAAAATGTTAAACTATAGGCAAACGAGATTGATAGAAAATGTGACAGCAGATGATTTTACCGCAAACAACACTATACTATTAGTTTGTTTATTATGAAAACGACGTTAAATCCTACTCACTCACTCACCTTTGTTTATTGTGCAAAAGCCAGGACTGGAATTCAGTGCCTTAGCCTCGGAGCACATCTGAAAGTGGAGGGGCTGAACTACGGTGGCTCATAAGTGACATTGATATTTTTTTAATTATGTATTTTTTTTTTTTGCATTATCACCTAGGTGGAAATTATTCTCACCTGGGTGGAAATTATTTTCACCTGGGTGATAATATTATCACCTGGGTGGAAATTATTCTCACCTGGGTGGATATTATTATCACCTGGGTGGAAATTATTCTCACCTGGGTGGATATTATTATCACCTGGGTGGAAATTATTTTCACCTGGGTGATAATATTATCACCTGGGTGGAAATTATTCTCACCTGGGTGGATATTATTATCACCTGGGTGGAAATTATTGGGTGGAAATTATTTTCACCTGGGTGATATTATTATCACCTGGGTGGAAATTATTCTCACCTGGGTGGATATTATTATCACCTGGGTGGATATTATTATCACCTGGGTGGAAATTATTTTCACCTGGGTGATATTATTATCACCTGGGTGGAAATTATTCTCACCTGGGTGAAAATCATTATATATTTTCATTTTATTGTATTAATATTATAGTCAATTTGGCCACAGATTGCCCGTATGTAACATGTACATGACGTACTGTCACTATGGGTGCACTCCACACTAGGTCACGGTTTCGCACAAATGGCCCTAATTTCAGAATAAGGAAGGTCGCCTGTTTTTGACAGCATGGTAATTCTTTTTCCCTTTCTACTAACTGAAATCTATAGTATCACCCTGCTGGACGTAACCATTTCTTCAAACGAAGATATAACATTTGCTTGCTGCATTTGCGTACACTTCGCCATCCATAAGATGGCTTGCGAATCGTGTGTCTCCATTATCGCGGAGCGATATCCGGTGTTTTACCGGATTCTGTTCGGCCTTCATCCGGCGGAGAACAGACTCGAGAAATCTGATAAATTACAGGTATTCATACCACTTCTGGAACAGATATTGCCTGAGCTTACAAAATATATAGGTATGAATAACTTTCGTATCATACAAGAGGTGTGGTGGATCTGAAATGTTGAACAAGTAGTTCATCACATGACTCGAAAATGCATTCTCAAATGCGGGAGACCAAAGCGACTCTCATGTAAACTGGTGACATTTTTGAATCTCCAATCATTCTTAAAGAGAGCCGTGTCTACCCGCGAACTACTTTCTGTATTAGATAACTCGCTTTCACGGCCAAGTATACATACCGACAATAATTTGTTCGCGATTGATATGCTCCGAAACGGAAAGAGTCATTTCCAAATTATATAGCCCACGTTATGCTCAGCAATTCGCTTGTAGCTCGGCGGAGTCAGCAGGTCAATGACAAGCCGGATACAGAGGTGAAAATCATACGCCGCCTACTCACCCCCCAAATTTTGGGTGGATGGCTCCCATTTACCCGTGAGACTCTTTCTCGCAGTAGGGAGTCTCGCGAGACGAGAATGTCGAAAATGGCGAGTTACGTTGGGGTTACGTCGGTAGACTTTAGCTGATTGGCTGACGAAGTCACGTGGTATTGCTTTATGGAAATTCCCTCCTGCAATTGCCGAAAGTAGGCTGAACATGGATACACACGATCCCAGGGTCAGTCTTACCCAACCTCCCCACAACGCATGCTCCATTTCGCAGGCTCCATTACCATCCCTGCCACCAATAGCGGAAGTTGACCTTTACTACGTTGCTATGACGTATAGGGGAAACCAACCAACGCATGGTTCAGTTTGAATCCAGCCGAACAACTCCTTTAGTGTCGCACATGAGCGAACTACTTTTCATATGCTCTGTCCAGATAAACAGGGAAAATTATCTCCAGATAATTCTTTTTAACGCTAGGTCAACAGAGGTATTATGCAGACATGAAAAGTAATCGAAATGTTCGGTATACATCTATTTTACTATATATGATGTTACTTCCGGCGATGTGCGCGAAGGCCCCGAATCCGGTCCAAAAATCTGACTGGTGGCTGGGGTGTTATTAGACCCCCAGCGAGGTGGTTGAGTCTTACCGCGTATAGATGACCGAGATGGTTACAGGTTGTTGCTTGCTGGTCTCAACTACGCGACACTACGGAGTTAATCGTTTCCGGAATTGAATATCAGGCAAGCCAAAATCCTCACGTTTTCGGGAAACGAAAATGATGATCCTTTATGGCGATAAAATTTTACAAAAAACGAGTAGGTCGACCCCCTGTTTTTTCCGCCATTTTAAATTGTCCTTTTGACGGGAAACACTTTAACATACATACAAAGAAAATCATTTCGTACGTTTTCTCTGGGTTGCGGGTAGAATTTGACACATTTTCATATATTTTAAGGAGTTTTTCAGAAAAGTTGAAGAAGGTTTAAGAAGGATTGCACGTCTTTCATTTTCACTTTCAATAGCTCACTTGCCTCCTGGAATAATGGCATGAGTGTGCTCATTTGGAAAATATATAATTTTACAGGGGTTTTCTTAAAGATTTCACATATATTTAAGGCCGAAGACCCGAACCCATGTCTATTTTTAACCGCACATCATTTAGGTGTGGAATGCACCCTATACCAGCGCCGTTCACTCCGTTGTTTCATGCGAACTCCTTCTACCCAGGTGAGAATAATTTCCACCCAGGTGAGAATAAATTCCACCCAGGTGAAAATAATTTCCACCCAGGTGATAATAATATCACCCAGGTGAAAATAATTTCCACCCAGGTGAGAATAATTTCCACCCAGGTGATAATAATATCACCCAGGTGAAAATAATTTCCACCCAGGTGATAATAATATCCACCCAGGTGAGAATAAATTCCACCCAGGTGAAAATAATTTCCACCCAGGTGATAATAATATCACCCGGGTCAGAATAATTTCCACCTAGGTGATAATGCAAAAAAAATAATTCATAATTAAAAAAAAATCAATGTCACTTATGAGCCACCGTACTGAACTCTATTCAGGGTTCGTACACCTTGGACGCCCCAGTTTTCAAGGTCTTTTCAAGGCCTTTTCAAGGTAATAATTCCTGTTTTCAAGGTATGCACTTTTTATGTAATAAAGGAATACATACAAATTTTCTGAGTTTTCTTACCTTTTTTCACAACCAGTATCCAATGATACATCGACTTTTACTAAAGTCTTGCTGAGATATTATTGTTCATACTTAACATTGTCATGCATTGACGATACGCTGCCTATTAAATGTCAAAATATGACACTTATGTTAAAGATGTGTGATAGTCTGATGTTTCTGTCACATTAAAATGTATGTGATGTCTTGTGGATAGCCTATTTATTCACACACCGTCACCCATGTGGCGTTCTCTGAGCCTTGCAGTCCGTAATTGGGCTACTGGTCCTCATGATCCGTCTTAAATTTTCCATACCGCCGATAAGTGTTTTGCCACGCATGTGGTATTAAGTCAAAACTGACTCGCCCATTTTGCCGACGTCAATATCTTTCTTACACACACCACACACAGCTTTGCGTTTATCTGCATGCTGGCAAAGCCAGTCCTTATACTTGTCATCCTTTAGCCAATTTGTATTGAAAAGGCACACCATTTCCACATTTCTATTTAGCAGATGATGTTCAATGTCAAAAACGAAACGATTTTCAAAAGCCGCCAAAAACCACTTCGTTCTGCTGGACCTGTCGGAAACCCGAAAAATATTCATTCGGCATGAAAACTCAATGGAAATCTGAGGGTTCGCGATGTAGCGGGCCCACGTGATCAGGTGACATTATACATATTCATTGCGCAGATGCGGTGACCGAGATTCATACACTCGGGAACCCTCCGCTCACTGTTGGAGAATGTCCTTTGTTCACATATATGGGAAAATCAGAGTTGTAGATTTCCTAAAGCCACCAATAAATACATATTTAATTATCTTTTCAAGTTATATTGTAGAAAATGGAAAGAATCTATTGACAAGATGAGTAAATTGGACACCTTTAGGAAAATTAAACCAAATTTGGTAGAAATGTCAGAAGGTGGTAGTATCTTGAATATTCCCAACAAAAATCATCGGTCGGCTTTATTTAAGCTGCGAATCAGTGCCCATCCCCTCCGTATTGAGCGTGGCCGATTTGAAAAGGGCACAACTAGAGACGAACGTCTATGCACCCACTGTGGGGTGATCGAAACCGAATCACATTTCTTATTAGAATGTATATTTCATAGGGATAGACGTGTCAGATTATTTTCGGTGGTAAATTCCAGAGCACCTAGCCTACTAGACGGCGATATCAATTCAGTATTTTTAGATTTAATGTGTAATACTGACCAAGTTATTTTGAACGCAGTTGCAAAATATACCTATGAATCCTTTAGTCATTACACATGAGCAGCAATGTTAGTAGTGTATAGTGAGCAGTTAAAGCCTCCATCCACCCGGATGTAACTATGACGTCACAACTGGTTGGTTTTGTAACGAGGCTTTTGATTGGTTGAATTGTAAGTGTGAGGTTGAATTTGATTGGTTGAGGTGTCGTCCCTGTTGTAAAGCAAGATGGTGGGTGTCGGCCCTGTTGTAAAGCAAGATGGCGGTGTGGTTCGGTGATGTTCGGGTGTGTTCGGTGTGGTTCGGAGCTGTTCGTGCATGGTGGAAAGCAAGATTTGATTGGTTGAATTGTAAGTGTGAGGTTGAATTTGATTGGTTGAGGTGTCGTCCCTGTTGTAAAGCAAGATGGTGGGTGTCGGCCCTGTTGTAAAGCAAGATGGCGGTGTGGTTCGGTGATGTTCGGGTGTGTTCGGTGTGGTTCGGAGCTGTTCGTGCATGGTGGAAAGCAAGATGTCGGTTGTCGGTGCTGTTGTAAAGCAAGATGGCGGTTGTCGTCCCTGTTGTAAAGGAAAATGGTGGTTGTGGGCCCTGTTGTAAAGCAAGATGTCGGAGTTGGTTCGTGAATGTTCGGGAATGGGGTGAAAAACATATAAAAGTAGGTGATTTTTAGTGAATGGGTTATAATCATTGGACTACTTTGGGAAGTTTTTTCACCACTGACCTGATTTGCCTGCCTGCCTGCCTGCCTGCTTGTCCAGCCAGCCTGCCTGATCCGTGCCAGCTCCTGCCTGTCCCGTTCCTGTTTTACCTGTAACCAACCAGCCAGCCAGTCAGCCTGCTCCTGCCTGCCTACTTGTTCAGCCAGCCTGCCTGACCACCTCTTGCCTGACCTCTAACCAGCCACCCTGCCGCGTGTGTTTGGAAGCATGGAAGATTTTCCCTTTGACCCAGCAGTCCCTCCTGTAGAAGTTTTGCCTGAAGACGAGCGTGTGAGGCAGCTTTATCAACGACACTGGCCTACCATACGCCATTGTTTTCACCGTAACCGTCGTCTATTGGATTTGTATAACTTTCGACTGGAAGACTTCACGTATTTGTCTACTTACGCTGAGAGCATATTCAGAGACCAGGTGACAGCGTTCAAGTTGAATATGACATTTGGGTATATTTTACGGCAGAAGAACACGGACCAGCTGCGGTATTATTACCCGAGTAATAATACGTATGTGTTTGACCAGCCGTTCACCGTAACGGAAGAGATTTCCCTGCAGCCACTGCTTGAACAATTGACTACGTTGGATCCGTTGCAATGGGCCCTGTTGCAACGTCCCAATTCCGAATGGCTTGTGGAAAGGGTGACCAACGTCACATTTTTCGTCACGAAAATGAGAGATCATCCTATTGGTGCTCCTGTACTACTTCCTCCTTGGCTGCTTCGTCGACGCGGTCTGTATGCATTAACGCGAGGGGGACATGGGGCCTACAAAGATCGGAAATGTTTGTTTCGGTGTTTGGCCGTACATGTGGACGAGTGTGACCCGCAGACTTGTGACACAGTGGCCAATCACTATTGGCAACAGTACTTAGAGCAGCAAGACATGGATGAGCGGCACTTCCGTGGCGTTCCTTTCAAGAATTTGGATGACGTGGAAACCTTATTTAACATCAATATCTTTGTATACCGATTACAACGGAAGGAGGACGATACATTGGTGGCTGAATTGGTGCGTCGTTCCACAGAACGGTACGCTTCTACCATGAAAGTGAATGTGTTTGACTACAATGGCGTGAGTCATTTTTCGTTGATACACAATATGCGCCAGTATTGTGAGTCTTACAGTTGTGCCCAATGCCATCGGGTGTTTCACCGTGCCTCCAACTTACATCGACACGAGAAGAGTTGTACGAACGCTGTGAAGCGAGTCTATGCTGGTGGTGTGTATCATAATACGCCTACTATTTTCGAGGAACTGGCCGATGAGGGTCTCATCATACCGGAGGCGGACCGTTATTTTCCGTACCGGGCGTGTTATGATTTTGAGGCCTTGTTGGAGCCCATGGACTTGTTTTCATCCAAAACACAGTGGACGCAGCGCCATATTCCCCTCAGTGTGAGCATTTCCAGCAACGTACCTGGCTATGACGCTGCACCGGTCTGTTTCGTGTCTACCGGGGATGCCCATGAGTTAATCTCCCGCATGATGGGGTATTTAGAAGAAGTCAGCGCGGCTAGTACGGAATTGTTGGTGTGCAAGTTCCAGGACATACTGGACCAACTGGACGATCGGATTCCTATACCGGGTGTAGCGTTTAGTGATGATGAAGAGTCGGAGTCGGAGTCGGAGTCGCAGTCGGAGCCCATGCAGTCGCAGGATGATGTGCCTTTACCCAAACCGTATGCCGAGAAATTGAAAGCGCGTTTTTTACAATACCTAGGCCAGTTACCGGTGCTGGGGTTCAACTCGGGGCGCTATGATTTAAATATGGTGAAGGAATTTCTCTACCCTTACTTGGCCCAGGCGAATACCATCAAGTCGGTCATCAAGAAGATCAATAATCATATGGCCCTGACTACCACATCACTCCGTTTCCTGGATGTACGCAACTACCTAGCGCCTAATTATAGTTATGATCAGTGGGTGAAGGCGTATGACTGTGCACAAACGAAAGGTCTGTTCCCTTACACGTATATATCGACGCTCGACCGTTTGGCGGAAACACAGTTACCACCGCGGCAGGCCTTCTTTAACGATTTGAAGCAAGTGGAATGTCCGGAAGACGCGTACCGTGAACTAGAGCAGGTATGGAACGACCAACACATGGAGACGATGCGAGATTTCCTCATATGGTATAATAACCTGGATGTGGTTCCTTTCCTGGAAGCGGCTGAGAAAATGGTTCAATTGTTTCGTCGTGAAATGCATGTGGACATCTTCAAGGAGTGTTTAAGTTTACCGGGTGTGGCGCTTCGCCATCTTTTTCAAGCGTGTCCGACGTACTTTTCGTTGATACAGCAGAAAGATGCGGACATGCATGAGTGTTTAAAGGCGAACATTGTGGGTGGTCCCAGTCTTATATTCCACCGTTATCACGAGAAGGACGTGACTACTCTGCCGGGTGGAAAATCTTGTGCAAAGATTATCGGTTTCGATGCCAATGCGTTGTACTTGTGGTCACTCGCCCAACCTATGCCCAGTGGACATTACACACGTTGGTTGGCCGAAGGGCGGCATTTTACGCCCCAACGTGCTTCTTCCAAACATCTCGCCGACCAGTGGATAGATTGGGAAGCCTATCGACGGGGAATTACTATACGACACCAGACCAACGCCACAGAGAAGCGCATAGGCGATCGGCGCCTCCCCGTCGATGGGTTTGCCCTGGTGGGTAACACACCCACTGTATTCCAATTTTACGGTTGCTATTGGCACGGTCACGAATGTCATTTTAGCGCTGGGTGTTTCAACGACCGACGTGGTAAAACAGGTGAGGAATTACGGAAAGAAGTGGTGGAGAACGCGGATTATGTGAAAGAGAGAGGTTACCATCTCATTGAGATGTGGGAGTGTCAATTTCACACCCTGTGTGAGGCCCTACCTCATTTACGGCGTTTCTTAAAAGAGCGCGAGTATCCGTTGTGTCGTCGTCGACTGCTGAGTCTACCCCAGATGTTCGACGCCATTCGTTCGGGGGACCTGTACGGCTTTGTAGAATGTGATTTGCATGTTCCCGACACTCTCAAACCTGTCTTCGCCCAGTGCCCGCCCATCTTTAAGAACACGCTGGTGGGACGAGATGATATTGGGACCACCATGGGGGCCTACGCAGATCAACACGAGTGTTTACCGCATCCGCGTCGCATGTTAATTGGTAGTATGTGGGGAGAGAAGATGTTGTTGGGCACTCCGCTGCTGCAGTGGTATATGCGGCACGGTCTGGAGATTACGAAAATACACCAAGTCATACAGTACGTACCTCACGCCTGTTTTTGCGGCGAATGCCGACATTGTGACGTCTGCCCGTCGTCAAGGCGACCAAGACCCCAGTAAGGCCATCATCGGTGAAAGTTGGAAGCTCACGGGCAACGGCTATTATGGCAAAACGGTAACCAACCAGGATAAGCACGTGAACGTGAACATTTGTACGACGACTCAAGCCCGCAAAAAGGTCAATTCTCCTCTCTTTCGGTCGGTGGAGGTCATCGATGACGACACGTATGAAATCACTTCAGCCAAGAAGACTATCCGTTACAACTTATACCTGCAGATTGGATGTATGGTATACCAGGTGGCCAAGCTGCGCATGCTGCAGTTTCTATATGACTTTATGGGTGTCTATTTTAATGCATCAGACTGGCAACTCATGGAGATGGACACGGACTCGGCCTACATGGCCGTCTCTAATGCGGATTGGGAGTCCCTGGTGAAACCCGAGTTACGGCACCAGTATGAGATGGAACGGGACCAGTGGTTACCGCAACGTGACCATTACCAGTATGATAAGCGGACGTCCGGGCTCTTCAAGCTGGAGTGGAGTGGGGATGCTATGATTGCGCTCTCCTCCAAGACGTATTACTGTTACGGGGGAGACGAAAATAAGTTTAGCTGCAAAGGAGTGAACCGGCGCGATCCCAACATCGACAAAGCTCTTTACCTGGACGTGTTGCAAAGCCAGGCCAGTGCGAGTGGCACGAATCGAGGATTTCGCGTGGTGGGCCATGAGATACGCACCTATA